>OMNM01030717.1:0-12987 GCA_900302745.1 Parablennius parvicornis
CTCTGTCTGGTTTGTGTAGTCCATTGGTATGCAGGGGGATATTGGCTGGTGTTTTCAGGGGAAGGATAAAGCAGTAATCAGTGCCAATGAAGCAGCTCTTGTCCCAGAGCGCAAATGTGCCAACATCAGCAACACCACCAGACCATGTGTGTCAGTGTGTGTGTGTGTGTGTGTGTGTGTGTGTGTGTGTGTGTGTGTGTGTGTGTATTAATGTTTATGTAAACTAATTGAAATAAAGAGGCAAGAGTTATTTTGAGCCTGCGTTTGAGGCGTAAAAACATTTTGCAGATGTTCACAGGGACCTGCAGGACTGGTGTTCCCCACCTGCAGCAAAGCCCTGAAAAACCCAACTACATCATCTCTCCACTTCCTGTGCTCGGCCCCTTCAAAGACTGCAGCATGTGCACACACACACACACACACGCACATGCACCCGCACACGCACTCGCACACAGACACTCACACGCTCACACAAACTGCCTTCTGCTTTCAGCCCACTGATTCAGTCCGTCTGTGTTATCAGCCCACTGACTCATTGTGCCTCAGTCTGTCCAGCTCATGGCCCTCTTTCTATTTTCATCCTGTCCTGACATGAAAATGCCATGACCTTGTGTTTTGTGTTGAACCACTGGCGGTATATGTGTGCGTATTTTTATTAAGTGTATATATGTGTTGGTGTGAAATCCTAATCCCTCACGGCCACGGTCACCCTCCCTGTCTAAATGGCTAATGGAGTTGGTTTACACTGCATTTTTGATAACCACACAAACATCTGCTGGTTCCCCTTGACTCATCTTCAAAATGTGGCGGGAGAGCATGAGAAGAAATATGTTTGACAAAAAGAGATCATGCAACAAAAAGTTAACCCTTACTGGATAATTTCTCATAATCAGTAACTTGCACAATGACGATCTAATGATACATACACGAGATGTATGGTAATATTTGTATGACACATTGAAACAGATGTGGTTTGTGCTGGATTTGTTTGGATTTGAGCAAGTAATGACTAAATATGACACCTCTGCTTTAAACAGGTCCTGTAATTGACACTGATGTTTTGTTTTGTTGTTTTTTTCACCACATTGCTTTGGTGAAACACCTATTTCCCCCAGTCACTGCACACAATTTTGAAAATCGAATAAAATAAGAAAATGTATGACACCATGTTTAATCACAGTAGCAGTAGTAACAGTGATAACAGATACACTAAGGGCATGTTTGGCAAGCTCTGTGGCAAGTAGCACAATATTTTATTGCCTAGAAACTCATGATAAAAATATCCTATTCAAACAAACGTTTGACGAGTCATACAATATATTTTAAGGTTTAATGTTTTACTATTTATGAATGGTCCTTTTACTGTGTTAATATATTACTTTTGTGGTTTTTCTATTGATTTTCCATTTTCAAGTATTTCAATGAAAACAAAGTAAATGCAACAGTGTAAAATAAACCTGGTTTAATTTCTCTTCTGAATAATTCAATCAGATGTTTTGACTGCCAGTAGAACACTCATGAGCTGCCAGACTGGCAGGCCAAACGTTCACTGAACTGTCTCGTGTTTTTTTTTAATGCTGTGTAAAGTGCTCCTGTTTGGATATCAAATCTAATGTTGGTGCTGCCCTTTCACTGTAAAGCATTTTAAGGAAGACAGAGGGAGCTCCTCACGTAACGGTGAAAATGTCATTGATTTACTAACGCGTCAAGAATGCTGTTGGAGTCTAAATACTGTATGAGGGTTTCAGATGGTGTGTTTCACAGATGTGAAAAAAGCTCTGTGTTGGTCATGCCTAATGACTATGTGGACTCCCTTCTTTTTGGTCAGTGGGATTCAGAGGCTTCTGAGCAGAAAAAAACATTAAAAAAAAAAAACACTTCCTACACTCTCATCTCTCCAGAATCAAATGAATACTTGCTTATCCTTTTCTTTGCCACCCAGAGCTCCTGCTGTTTTTTTTTCCATCCATTTTCTAAACTTGAATCGTGGGCTACAATCACTTTCAACAACAAAGAAAAATCAGAGCATTACAATTGGATCATTGCAGTCTCGTGTCTCTATATGTATTCATCCATTCATCTCTTGGGAAGATCTGCACACTCCAGTGCTTGGTGTGGTTTTGTGACTCTGCTCAGTTGGGAGTGACATTTTTGACTTCGGCTTCGTAATGCGCTCAGGGCTTTACGGTAGGAGCGCCCGAATGTCTCCGAATATTTCTTCCTTCTTTTTGATTTCAAAGCCCTGCTGTTTGTGCGTATCTAGCACAGCGCCTCCCACACAGTCAGGCTTTGTCAAAATGAGTTTAAGGTTCAGTGGAGGAGGCTGTCTCCTCCAAAAAAAAAAAATAAAAAATAAAAAGCACTTGATAGATTTCAGGTCAGTGGGAAGGAATTAAAATAGAACTGAAACATGAACCACTGCATTTTCTTTGACACATAATAACACAATGATCCATTCATAACCAGCTTCTTTTTTTTCTTTCGCACAGTAGCATGGGCTCAATACATTTATTTATGAATCACAGTATCGTTTTAGATCTCTCATCAGCTGAACAGAAATACTCCCAGACCCCTTTTGGCTACTTTTAGTGTGTCCTTCAATAAGGGCTCTCTTTGTCTTCATGCGTGGCTACACATTTATTCGCTGAGTTTGGGTCAGAAAGACAGAAAAGGACATGACTAGATGACAGGATTTAATATTATGTAAGATAAAGACAAGATATATCCAGACTGCGTCTCACGAACAGCACCTTTGCCAACAAAGACAGCTGATGGATGAGTGGATTATGACAGTAATAATAACATATTAAAATCTTGACAGGTCATTTTGAGACGGCCAGACATGATCGGATTAATGACACAGAATGAATTCATAGACATGGCATGTAAATAATTGCAAAAGCTTAACACAGGCACAATCATCCACACCTGTACAAAGCATGTGAGCATGCTTGCATTGAAACAGTCTCATCAAAGAAGGATTTTTTTTTTTTTTTGAATCTCCCAAAAAATAATTAGAAAGAAAAATCTCCTCCGGCGTGTGGGAAAAATATCAAATTTACAGGATCAGCTCATTTGTCATTCATACTAGCTTCAAGCTGCAGTCATTCTGATGTAAGACAGTGAAACAACAGAAGTAGAAAAACATCCTGTACATACAGATTCATGTACATATAGTAAATAACGCAAATTGCCTGTGAACTTTTATTCATAGAAACAATAACAAGCAACGTTTTCTGATTGTATTGATTCGGTCACATCTAACTTGTCTTAAAAGATTAAAACATTTGTACAATAGTCACTTGTTTAACTGGTTTGGATGCATTTTTCTTGCATGTGATAGTATCCCCACATGTACTTGTCAGTGGAGACTGGTGTACTTTTATAATCTAAACACCCACATGGCTGCATCACTTTGAGATTATTGAAGAAACACACCACTGCACCACGATGCCACGAGTCAAGCATAGATGCAGAGATTCAGTAAATGTATTTTGGAGATTCTATGAGATTCTCGGTTTTTAAGAAATTATCAACAAAGTGGTTGCCTCAAAAGTAATGGAACCAAACATGTGGCCTGGTGCCAAACGAGGATTCAATCTGGTATTTCGAAGAGCAGAATTGACAAAGAAGACAACTGAAGAATTACTAGTGGAACTATGACAGCCTAACCATGAGTGGGTGTTCATGAAAACCTGCGCGCTAAAGGCAGCAGGAATCTCCTGTTCTGAAGAATGACAAGTTTCCACCCCAATTACTCTGAGGAGGAGTATTGTGGCAGGTAAGATTCCAATAGATTTGGTAGAAATGTCATTGTAGGCACTTTTACGATGCTCTTGTATGTTTTTGAGATAAACATATGGGAAAACCTCAGATTTGTGACAGGTTGCCACTGTAGTTTCCTGAACAAGACCTTTGATCCCCATTGGCTCCCAGGAGCGCCGTAATGTGAATGCCAATCGATGGGGGAAAAAAGACATATCCTCAAGGGGGGATTAATAAAGTAATAATAGTTCAATTACTTTTTGAGTCCTGAATCCGTTGAAAACACAAGGTGGATGGAAGCAGTGTAGAAGATGGATCAATGGTAATGCTGCTATTATTGAATCGGTTTTCTCGTCAGTGTGTGACCTCTGACCTCAGATGTAGCGTTTCCACCAGTAAACTCTCTGATTTCCGGGTGTGAACCTATTTCGTTCTTAATTCAATAATGGCACAAAAACTAACTGCTGGTTGTCAATATCGTCAGACTTGTGTTCAGGAACACTGGTATTCTCAAAGCATTCTGCTGTGAACATCTTCCAGCAACTTTTAAAGTTAATGTTAGCACACATGCTGTTTTTAATAAGGGTTTAGCAGAGCGTGGTCTTCAGTGTGTGGTTGAGCTCAGCTCCAGCAGAGAGGGAGAGAGAGAGAGAGAGAGCGAGAGAGCGAGAGAGAGGTTCAGAGAACAGTGCCAGTAAGAGGAAAACATGCTCGTACCTGGTCTGCATAAGCTGATTTCATATAATTGTGAGCTGGAAGATGTGGCACGTGTATATTACAAGGATCAGGCCAGAGGAGGAGGGAAGTAAAGCTCTTAGATTGGGAAAAAAAAAAAAAAAAAAAAAGTTTATGTTGGTTTTGTTTGTATACACTCCAGTCTGCTGGATCATCAGTCCGGAGAGGCACGAAATTGCATTTGTGTTTTTTAGCGGGTGAGCACAGGTTTGAATAAACGCCTTTTGATTGCTCCACACCTGCCTGACTGAGTCTGTGCTGAAGTGAATCCACAGTGACAGAACATCTGTTAGAAAGTCCTTCGCTGCAATATATAAGAAACAAGGATGCAGTGATCCTCATTAAATGATTATTATTGCACCACCCACTTATTTTTTTTTTTTTTTTCCTGGTGTATCTGATGCACAAACACTCTGGACTTTCAGTGTGGCCAGGCAGACACAAACAAATTTTATTTATGTGGTTGTTTGAGCTGAGACAACAACAGGTTACCAAGTATCACTTCGGCATTTTGGTGCAGAATTGTTTGAACCACCCCGTCTGTCAGTTTTATGGGAACTCATGTGTGAATACTTTTGGACGGAGAATTGTGTTTACTGAAAGGGAACATTCTTGTCAGTTGGAGGAGAAGGAACTATAACACCTGACAAACAAAAACTTCAGCAGCATTGAAATCTGAATGGGAAAAAAAAAACCATGCAAGCAATGCATTAGATTATTTGAGTCATAAAACCATTTTTTTTTCTTGACATTTTCTTCTATATTGATCTGTGTACTTGAAATATATAAATAATGAAATGAAATCCATAATTCAAAACACACCAACTTGCAGGATCATTTGATTGGCTCAGAATAGCAATTACACAGTTTTCAATAAAAGACTTCCTCCTTTGCCCTCAGGTCCGTGTGCACTCCTGATATCTTTATTCTCATCTGACAGACAAAAGCATTTCACTGATTTGAAACCTGAGCAACTATAATAAGGTATGCGTACAGTGATCCCAGTGGGAAAGAGACATGTGTGATATAAATACAAACAATAGACTGGGTCATGAATGTCAGTAATTACGGGACTGAAGTAGACTTTGTAGTTCAGCTGTGGGTTTTAATTTCAATCCCTACAAACTGCTGTGCAGCGTGACAACGAACAACAATGTGATTTCATGCAGATTCATTGGGCAGCTGCCTCGAATTCAATGAATATTGTGCATAATTGATTTGCCTGAGCTAATTATCAGTATTTGCTTCACAATGCAGTGGTACACCTATAATAAACAGAATCATTATCTATCGAGGCTGCAGCTGTTATACCGGCTCACGTCAGTAAAGACTGTCTGGTCTCTGCGCGATTGTTTTGAATATGACCCCGAAGCCACAACTTTGGCTGCACAACATTAATCCTCACTCCTTTTCATTGTGTCAGCTGTCACTTTTATTGTTCTTCCTAAAAACTTGCTAAGTCACCTATTATTTTAAGGCTTTACTATAAATGGAGGGTTTGACATTTTGGGATTATGCTCATTTGCATGAATGAGATCCACACCAGCCAAGCCAGAACTGGAAGACAGCTGGGTTATCATAGCAGAGAGAGACTGAGCACAGGGCTGAACAGTTGGTCTGGTACAAATACACAACAACAAAGAAGAGATGGGAAGAAATAAGAGAAAGAGATGAGAGGAGGTACATCATGGAAGGAATAAAGCTTAAGTAAAGAAGCAGGAATATAGAGATGACTGTTTTACTGTCTTTACTCTTTGGCCAGCAGTGGTTCAAATTCTATATACTTGACGTTTCACACTCATATCACGAAGGTCTCTGCCAGCTGTGGGGGGAGGAGGGAACACCGACAAGACCTACTGTAACCACAACAAACAGAGAGAAAAGTTATGAAGACTATGGATCCAAGCATGTAATCAAAATTATATGCAATTTATGTGGGTCAGGAGGTCAGCTGACAGCCACAGAACTGCCAAAGAGCATCGAGAGGATTGGGAAAATTTAAGAACCATGTAAACCTGCAGGCTCTGATATAGGAGAGCACTGTAGAAGACGACGCCATATCACCAACCAAAGACAGCTTAAAGCACGGAAATTGACTGTGGCTGTATTTCAAGATTTAGACAAAACGGTCAAATCCTGTAAAGCAGCATCACAACAATGTCAGAATTTTACTATTTGTGATTCAAAGTACATCTGCAAACAGCAGCGAAGAAAGTTAAAATAAAGACAAGAAAGTCTGAAGAGATGCATTGTCAACAGAGAAAAGTGAGGATTAGCATCAAAGTTTGACTTATTAAAAAGCATGGAAAAATGTCCTCAACCTAAAAAAATAGATATCTGGCTGCAATTAATTGCTCAACAAAAGTCTAAAACTGGACTTAAAAGGAGATTCGTTGAGGATGCTGTGAGAATCCAGCTTGTTATCTACAGGTCATGCTTTCACTCATTGCGTCATTGTTTGTAAATATATTTGTTGAACACAAGAAAGCCTCTATTTGTTCATTCGGCTTCTACAACAGCTTAATCCACTGTGGAGGAACCGAGCATCTTTCACAGGTACCAAGATCAAGAAGCCTGTGACTCAATGATTAAAGTATTGGTATAAGAGTAAAGGAATGACAGTCAGAAGTCCCCCCAAGAAACCCCCGGATCCCAGTGAGACACAATGAATGTGGTTGAAACAAGCAAACTGGTTGAAACAAGCAATACCCTGTGGGACTTTATAAAACAGGCTGACTATTAGTCATAATAATAGAAAATAGGTATTGGAAGAAGTGAATGAGGATAAAAAGGAAATATGAGACAGGTGCAGACGGCCCGAGTGGTTTGAGGAAAACGAGGCACACTGACCTACACATACTGTGAAAGAAAAGTGGGTCCATCAGACCACTTGTCCAAGTGGTCTGATGGTGGTCTTGGACATACAAACTTGTATGTCCAAGTTTGCTGCTAAAGAAACATCTGGTGCAAAACCCTCAGACTCCAGACTTCTGGTAAAGAATGTGAAAACAGTCGCTCAGCTCAGTTTGTTTATCGTGTTTAATCTTTGATGCCAGATGATATCATGTACAATTTTGTTGCTCTATCTTTTAAAGACAACTAACTTATATTGAAATAAACAAACCCACGATTCTAACCAACAGCAGATGATGCAGTCTTGCATTGTGAATCTGTGCATCTGTCAAGCTTCCTGACACTTGGAATTCTCCACTGAGGCATTGAATTACTGTCTGCTTCTCATTATTTCTCTTGCATGTATTAATTACTTTATCACGGGGCAGTGTATTTCCCTTGTGTATTAGGGGGTGAATGTGTTTCTATTTTGAGTACCTGCACTTATTCAAGCAATTACAATGATCAATGAGCCTGTGAGTTTGCAATTCTGAGCTTTCACGTGGAAATGACTCCGAGCTATAACTCCTTGTGCACATTGCTTTTACATTTTAAATTACTGACTATATTTAATCCACTCTTCTCTTATTATTTGCTATTCATATCAGTCTTACCAAGTGTACTGACAAAAAAAAAAGAAAAGTATTAAAGACAACACTCAAGACCATTTTGTGATGACTTGTACAATGACATTAAGATTAATGAAAACTGGCTTTCAGCTTCATTGCGTCAAAACAGCTGTACTGATGTCCGTCTGTAGGACGGTTTGATCTTCCGAGCTCCTCCGCGTTCAGACCCAATCTTTATAAAGCGATATCAGACACAAAGTCGATAGACTCTGAGATTGATTCAGTCTACTTTAGCCATAAGACTATCTCTGTGATGAGCAAATAGAAAGGTCAACCTACAAATAAATATGTTAATTAAGCTTCAACTGTGGCTAATAAAACTCGTGGAGTTTCTAAGTTAATGGATGTTCACAAATTTACACATTTTGCATGGGTCCACTGGAAATTATAGAAGTCAATGTGTTTGTTTTCAGCACTATGTGGCTATATATTGACACTATTCATCCATCCATCCATCCATCCATCCATCCATCCATCCATCCATCCATCTTTCCAATCAATTACATGTGTCATTTCTCATAGAATGTTAAGTGTCAAGACTAAGTAAAAAAAACAAAACTATGTTTTATTCAGTTTTGCAAAGAATCATTGAAACTTTCACATCTCTCCAGTGGTTTGAATGCATTAAGAGGAAGAAAAAAAGGGTTTTCAGTCTTACCTTGAGCACCACATTCTCCCACTCCCTTGTTTAATTTACCTTCCGTCATTCTAGTCTTGGTGCAAATATACTAAAGAAGCTCAAAACAACACAATACAAAATCTCCAATTTCCTGAAATTAAAAACCATCCATCCATTCTTCTATCCATCCATCCATCAAATACAATACAGCTGGCAAGCATCAGTTTGAGAAAAGATCTCAAAGTACAAATATAGACTTTTTAACTACTTTTTTTCCCCTCACTATTACAGTGACCACTCTTATTACTTTCAATGTAATTGATGTACTTGAGAGCTTCGTGCATGCTTGCATGTGTGTGTGTGTGACTTGGATAAACACAAATGTCTGCTGCAGTTTTGCAACACGTGATGGGATCAGAGCCTGTTGCTGTTGTTTTTGAGACTGATTTCCTTAACCAAGTACCACTTTAGACGAGCTCGGACACACTTTGAGAGGCACCTACTTTTCTTTTGATCTTTCATTTGTAATAAATTATCATGGGGAGAATGGGAGAATTTTTTTTTAAAACCTATTTTCACTCTTTTCTATAATTAATTCAACATTTTTCAGGGCATGACTGCCCATCACTGCGTTTTCTCTTTTCATAGCTCACCGCTGATTACAGCCTGTAGCTATTACTCCCAGCTATCTGAGGAGAGAAACACTGGTTTTATATCATTTCAATCATTCAAAAGCCAGATTGAGACAAAAATGTTCAAAGAGTATCTTTATCACGATTTCCGGTGTTATTACTTGTTTCACACTTCTCTATATGTGTCTACTTAATCACCACTACTATAGAAAATCCCTACCTGAGTTACACCATCCCAGATTTGGGACTTCAAAACAGCCGAATCCCTCATAGTTAGTTTGACGGTAAGATTTAGACGGTACTGACTTGAATTTCAAAGAATATTGTGCTTCAGTCTTCCAACACCTGCAATACCTTGGTGTAAAAAGCCTGCAGTACTTTGTGAAGACTCTTATAGAAAGCGATACTCAGATGAATACTCACAGTCGAGAGACAGAAATGAAATAAAAAATAGTGGCTTTGAGAACATAGATTATTCTTCTGAACTTGTTGAAGGTTTATCATTCATAATACTGTCATCAAATATTCAGTCTCAAAGCAGATTTCCAGTCTTTTTCAGTCTGCACCACAACTCCAGGATGTGGCACACCCTAAAACATCTCTGAGAAAAACGTGGACAGTTACTTCACGATGTACACTTCACTGCATCATTTCAATTTTTACCCGATACCAACATCCTTCAGAAAATAATACACCTAAACAAAAGAATGCCAATTGATGTCACATTTATTACATCAAACAATTCTTGTGAATTGTCTGTTTAATTTGTGAAGTGCATGATATATGGTACAGTGGTTGTGGTGAGAATGTCCTCGGTTTCAGTCCAGGTTTGGCTTGGGGTTCTTTCTGCAGAGATTGCGTGTTCTTCTTGTGCGTGTTTGGGCTTTATCTCCGCACCCTGGTTCCCTCCCTACATGTCCGTGTTAGCGATGGGTGACCTGTGCAGGCTCGTTTCGACCCAGAGTTAGATAAAGAACTATGGAAAATGGAAAAGCAATATGAAGTAGGATAACAAAGAAAAAGATCCGATAGAGACCCGTGAGACATCCAGGCATATATATCATACATTGTAACGCTGTCAGGCTCTCAGGCTCATGTGAGATGAAGGAGATTGCTGGAGTGATGTTGGAATACAATAGTTAGGAGGCTTTTTTGGTATGAAGTTGTGGATCAAGTCATTTGGTTGCATTGAGGATGCTCATTTGAAGTGTGAAATAAAGTGTTGTTCTTCACATAACCTTTAAAAAAGTTTACATAAAGACACATGATACGTAGTGCTTCTTTTTCTTTTGTGTACCCTGCACATTTTTTCCTCAAAAGACATATATGTTAACTAATAACTCTTCTTTTTATCTTGTTGGCCAGGAAGCTAGACCACAAAATTCTTAATAAAAACAACAAACAATAAAAAAAACAAAAAAAAAAATGACTTTGACTGAAATCCATCAATAGTACTTTGTCATTTATTGACATTTGGCCATGAGCAATATGAAGACACATCACATCGTTCGTAGATTGCTACTGGTGTTGGGATAGAAATAGGTTATGGATAAGATAAAGAGTTTAGGTGAGGCATTTTGATGTGATGGTTTAGGTTAGGGCGTTAGAGTTAAGTGACAGAGAGTGCATTATATCAATGAGTATCCATAAAAATAGAAATATGAACGTGTGCGTGCAATATGCTTAGAGATTAACCTTTTGCCAGGATGCTGCTGCCACTTCACTATAAACCTACTCGAATAGATGAAATTGTGAACAGATGGTCTAAATATCAGCTGCGGTGAGTCTTTTATCCCTGGACATAAAGGAAGAGATGAGGGAGAATGAGAAGGAGAACGGGAGATAAAAATCGGTGTGTGTGCATGACTGGAAACTCACTGCACTGCAGAGATTACAAAGGTACTCAGTGAAATGGCTCCATCAAAGTGAAGATACTTTTTAAAAGCCAGTGAAAATTAAATGTACTGACTCTAATGCTTGCTTTTGTTTGTTTTTATAAAGTTGACTTTTGAAGCCTTACTCAAAAACTTTTATTGCACGACTAATGGCGAAAGTGTATTTTATTAGCACATCTAAGCTTGCCATCACTCCACTTTTAAATGGCGTCACCTCTGTCCCCATTATCTTTTATAGTTTGAATAAATCCCCATTTAGCGCTGAGAGAGTTCAAGCAAAGCTGTAATTATAGTGCTTACTAACTTCCTGAGGTCCGTTTCAGGGCTTTTGGGTCTCGTGCTTCACATGAGGAGCTGTCACACGCAACACATGCATGTTACGATATAGGCATGCACAAACACCGTGGCTTCATCACTGTGAGGATAATTAGATAGTCATAGTTGATTAGGATCAATGATGAAAGCTGTGGTGGACGCATGTGTATGTGTGTGTGTGTGATTAATGTTTTTTTTTTGTGTGTTTTTTGGAGAGGGGAGGCATTTCACAGTATTTTGCATGAAAATTGACTTCATGTTGATATTTTAGTCATTCTCAGCAGTAATTGTTTGATTATTGTGAATAAATAAATAAATAGACATTTTCATCACATATACTATGGGCCACTACAAAGAAAAACTTTAAACTTTAATCTTACCGGTCTGGCCCACTGTAACACACATCCCCAAAGAACAGAAAGTCTAGATATTTGGTATCTTTAAATATGGTGGGATATGTGAACAAATCTCGAATCCATGACTCATTTTTAACAGTAGGTGTTTCAATGTGCTTCAAAAACACACACATGCATGAGGGGTTGAACCGGAAATCCTTGAGATTGAAAAAGTGACCCTATATTACCAATTTAGCCACAGTCGTCCCTTTTATTCCCCAAAAGAAAAAAACAAACAGATGTGGCCGCTGCTCTGTGACATAATATCAACACGCAGGAAATCACAACTCAGTGAGATCTGACAGATTTGTTTATTGAACTCTAGTTTCTGTTGGCCATTTCCTGGGAAATAATCTAATGCTGAAGACGGTTTCAAAAATAAGTGTCACACTCATGTGATCACCTTGAAATGAGCCCCATCTCTTTCCACTGGAGTTTTACCATCATGGTGTAAACATTACATTTCTCACACCATGAAGAAAAAACCCCCCAAAAGCAACACAACACCTTTTAAAAGCAATCACTTCTACCTGTGAAAATGGAGGCAGTACACCCAATATTTGGTAGATAATTCAAGGAAGCCTATTAAATAAGTTTTTTATGCAACGGCAGGTTTGTTCTAATTAGAAAGACTGGCTTTACAGCATATATGCCTGTCCGGGGCTTGGCTCCGCTCAGCGCCTCTGGCAGCAATAACTCGTTATAATGGCATTAATACAAACATGTAGATCACTCCTGCCTGAATGTTATTTGATATTCAAGTGTGTTATGAAACTTGTGGCGAGTGCCCAACCTTAGTATTTGAGCCGTCCCCCGCAGATCGCAACTCCACAACAACCTCAAATCTCTGGAATTGACATTAAGATTATAAATGTTTGGATCCCTGCTTCAGGTGATAATTTCTAAATGGACTTGATGTTGGCTCAGTATACTCAGAAATGAAAGGCCTGTACTTTCTTTACTTAAAGACGTTGGCACGGAGCGTACCTGAATGGTGAGATGGCTTCCTGCAGTCCTCCATCATTTCCTTCATTTTATTCCCTGTAAGGACTAACTGAGGGTCAACAGAGTCTCTTGATCATTTCAAATCAGGAACCAGGTTTCCCTACA
>OMNM01030718.1:12733-28402 GCA_900302745.1 Parablennius parvicornis
AAAAAAAAAAAAAAAACAAAAAAAAAAAAAAAAAAAAAAAAAAAAAAAAAAAAAAAAAACATCTGGGTTTTTTTTTTTTTTGATTAATTAATTACAATAAATAAATAAATAAATAAATAAAAATAAAGTCAATCCATTCATTCATGCTTTAAGTTTCATGGAGCATTTCTTAGTGCACCTGAGAAAAGTCCTTTCAGTTCATACTGACCACAATGTGACTCTAATATTCATTGTGTCCAGAGTTATATGATTTTCTTAGAATAGATTAGAATAGCATAGCATAGCATAGCATAGCATAGCATAGCATAGCATAGCATAGCATAGCACAGCACAGCACAGCACAGCACAGCATAGCATAGCATAGCATAGCACAGCATAGCACAGCACAGCACAGTACAGCACAGCATAGCATAGCATGGCATGGCATGGCATGGCATGGCATGTCATGGCATGGCATAGCAGAGGGTGGGAACAGCATGTCAAACATGAGGCCTGCAACAACCCAACAATAAAAAACAAAAGTTCAAGTTTAAAGATTATTATGGCAACAGAAAATGTGATTCACTTGTTTCAAACAATAAGACTTGAATAATAAATATGTTGACACAGCCCCCTTCCAATCAATACACCATTAAGTCCTCATTTAAATGACAGTCTTTCAAGTGAAAACCCATCGTCATTGCCTTTCAGAAATGTTTTTGGGTTTGCACAGCAACGTTTTGAAAACAATGTCTGTTCACACGGAAACGGCATAAACACTGAAAACAATATAATTAGCATGTCAGGCCACTGGAGGTGCTGTTGGTTGTCTTTCTAATGAAACCACAAACATGCAGCAGAAAACAATGAGCTCTAAACACTAGCAACGAGACAACATGGACATTCTAGTGGACAGACCACCAAGTTGGAATGTTATTACGGTGACTGTCAAAATAAAACTACCAAGTTGGATTGTTATCACGGCGACAGTCAAAATAAAACCACTAAGTTGGATTGTTTCTACGGTGACTGTCAAAATAAAACTACCAAGTCCAGGAGAATGACTTCCATGACTTCCAAGTCATGACATCACAGAGGCGAACAGTGATCTGATTGGCCGGTTAGTGAGCATGTGCAGAAGAACTAGTTACCACAGCCATATTGCACAAAAGCAGGAGCGGCATCATCGAAAAGTTTCAGTGTTTCCATGGGGACAGAGCAGGAGTGTTTTAAAAAATATTGCGCTTTCAGTGTCTTCGAGCACTCTTGTCATGGAAATGGACCCCAGATTGCAATTAATAGCAACAACAAACAGGACTTAATATTAAAGGTGCCATATTATACTTTTTCAACAATTTCTCACATCATAGGTGTCAAAGATCCAACAGCATTGTATTCAAAGTGTATTTCTCCAAATCCATCCTTGGTCCTGAATTTCAGTCTAAAAGTCCCTCTCGTGACTCTACTGAGAACAAGCTGTTTCTGTGTCTGTACCTTTAAATGATAATGCGATGAATCCGTCCACGCCCACTCCGTGTCTGTTTTCTGGTAGAATTTGTGAGAGGAAAAAAATGGGGGCAGAGATTATCTAACTGTGGGAGACGCATGAAGTCATGAAAGGAAAACACGTGATTCGCCTGTATGAGCACAATCATTGAAAAGCGGAGCAAGTTAAGGACATGTCTGACTTTCTTCTCCTTCTTACACAGGCATGGGTACACATATTACTGTCAGAAAATATTCTAATGTGAATTTTGTATAATCTGGGACTTTTGAATATGTGATACGGAACAGTTTACTTCTCAAGAATTTGATACACTTGAACAGCAGAATCATTCAAACTTGAATAAACACGACTGAATGTTATATTTCCTTGAAAACCGTGTGATGGTTGACTTTCATGAGTACGAACCCGTCTCAGATAATCGGAGGGGTAAGAGCACTTCCACCTAATTTGGTCGTGTTTCCTTGCCGACCTGAGGCAAGTTCCCCCATGTAACCTTTCAAGGTGCAGATTGGCAGGATGTGAAGGGTCCTCCAAAACAGGAGCATTTCTCATCTGTTTCCTGACAGGATGTTAAATAGCGGCAGGTGTTTCTAAATGCAGAGCTCGGCATTCATTAGCAGTACTGATCCTCACGAATATTAATTTCTTGATTAACAAGTCAACAAAGTTCATGTGCTAAAGCTTAGAGTAGCACTGTGTTTGTGCATGTCTCGATCTGAATTTATTATATTAATCTCGTTCAAGTACACTTTGTTTTCAGTAATCATTAGTAGATTATTAATGTTGATTGTTTGCACGGTTCATTGAGAGTGGACTTTGATTTATGGGGGGGAATTTTGAAAGCAGAAGAAGAGTCAACGTGACAAGACTGAGGCTCCGTCTACGAGATCTTTTTTCTCCCCAGCGTTTTTAGAAACAATTCCATCCACACGTCACCGTGAACTATGAACACAGCTCAATACGATGCCGAAGGGCATGTAGTACACTTGCCAGGCCTTGAGGGTCGCTGTGACTCTCCAAATGCACCAAAAATGCAGAAAACAACACAAAGATCATAGAAATATAGAAGTAGACTCCTACTCGGAGAAAAACATTTGAGTCCAAATTCAAAGGTTTTTATATCAATATTTCACTGGTCCAGCTGACTCATGAAACTGGACTGTACGTGTCTTCTGAAGTTAAATTATATTAAGTACTGCCTTGTATGAGACTGTAGGTCTAATCTTGTTCTGAAGGTCAATGGTGTTCTGCGATGGAGGGACTGGCAGAGGTTAGGTGGATGGCTCTGTAAGTGTAAGAATAGTACTTTTACACAGGCTCTAATAGAACCTGGAGACATCGTTTCAACTGACATGAAGTCTTTGTAGTTTTCCAGCTCCAGACGGAAAACGTCAGAAGCCTTGCGAGTCCCTTTCTTCTTGTGTGAGTCCATTGCACTCTGCTTCTCAGTCATCGTCCACCTCCCTCTTGACCTTCCCAGAGATCACAGCTTGTGTTGGCAGTCTGTCTGGCTGTCAGGCGCAGGAAGCAGCCATGCCAGGTTTCACTGCACAAACACAGCGGAGGGGGGAAGCTGTGATCTCGGCATTAGCAGGCTAATGGTCTTCTCTGACACGGTGCCAACGCTGTGTCGCACCAGATTCTCGGGTTCACACAAACAAACTGGGCAGTGGGTGAAAGGAAAAGAATTCTGGCCTGACAAATGGTATCAGGGCATTTCAACTCATGACCCAGTGTCAGCCGGTGCTGCATGCCCTATATGCAGAGGGACAGTTAAATACATTGTCTGTACTGATGACTGTCCACTAGTGATGTGCGAGTTTGAAAGAATCGTTCAAAACCTGTGAATCACTTTACTGAACGGTGACTCACGATTCATTAACTCGTTCACGGAGTCATTGTTGCTCCAGCGGTCCAGCTGCAGAGAGGAAAACAGAAAAGTCCTTAGTGTGCTGCTACTACTTTAACTTCACCTGTATAAATATATCACATTACTCACTTTAGAAAAAAGTGAGTGATGCCACGCTTCTACTGCTAATATTAGCATTACTATTAGCATTAGTAACTGGGCTGCTAGTGCTAATAGCTATTAGTTGCCGTGCTGCTAGTGCTAATAGCTATTAGTTGCCGTGCTGCTAGTGCTAATAGCTGATAGTAGCCATGCTGCTAGTGCTAATAGCTGCTAGTTTCCATGCCGCTAGTGGTAAGAGCTGCTACTGGCTCCTTAAGCTCATATGAAGCGTTCAGCACGATGTTCGATTCAGCTGCTTCAGTGTTTCAGCACGACGTCTGAGTCGTTCACTCCTCTGAATCGTCAGTACGTAGCAATCGTTCAGTGATCTGCTCTGCTCACCAGGTGTAGCTCCGCCCCTCCCTTACCTGAAAGTCTGCTGCTGCTCAGAAAGTTTCTGAGTGACGGTGGAGGAAAACACACACGTTGTTTGTTTGGCAAAGCTTGTAGAAATAAAAATGTACATTAATAAACTCATAATAAATAATGTTAAAATACAACTGTAGCATGTATTGTGTTGCGCTTAATGCTGTCCCCTATAGTTAGTTCCACCCTTTGACCGTCATATTATTTATTAATACAAGTAAAACTATTTTTTTTAAATTTGTAAGAAGGAAATCTGAATATTGTGGGAAAAAAAGAAACTTTCAAATCATATATGAAAAAAATATACACTGTATATTTGCCATTCTGGATACCTGGAATATATTTTAAGTTAAATGATTTATTTAACTTAGTTCCTGGTTCAAATAAACCTAAAAAAAAAACCAAACAAATAAAGTAGAATGAAGAGACCAGTGCCTCTAAAAGCTTGTACGTACTTGTTGTTTATTTATTTCTCTCAGAAGTGTTTCAGCATCTTCCTATTGATACATGATGCTCCCGGTGCTTCATGACTGTTCAGCTGAGCCTCCAGGTCCTGGAGAGGCTGGAAATGGTGCACATGCTCAACTGACTCAAATGACTCAAACACCCGGTTCACTTAGATGAATAACTCATAAACCCTTGAGTCAGTTTCGCGAGTGGGGTTTCCATCACTAGAGTCCACTGACCTGCATAAAACTGTGAAACTCATCTTCACAACCCCACATATCTCTTCCATTGTTTAGCCCCGTTCTAAACCAACACACACACGGTTGTGTATATTCATTTAGCCAAAGCTGACATGGGTCACTGGACCAATGACATATGACTTTACAGTGAGTAAAGGACACTGCTTTCTCCCCACAAATCCCCCGGGGCAACAACCACTGAGCTGCTTTTATGCATGTGATTGCTCATCCAAAGGACCATATTGTGTTAACAGTGGCAGCTCATGTTTCCACATAAGTTAATGGGTTTATTTTGGTGTACTGACCTATTAGGTCGCTAATGTAATTTATTGTCATCGAAACAAGATACACGGTATCTAGAAAAGGGATGAGAATCACATTATTTAGATCAGTTCCAGAAAAAAAGTCAGTCTCTTGGTCATTTCAGGCAGGTACGATTTCTACTGAACAGCTTAGAAATCAGCATCCGCCTGTGAGCAAATCAAAATGACATGTTTCTACAAAGAAACTAACTACACGGTGCACTCTGCAAGAACAAGTGCTCACAAGCTGCATTGTTGGGAGTAACGTGTTACAAAAGTAATGTAATTACAATAACTTATTGCTATTTGCTCTAACGTAGTACTATAATGCATTACTACAAATATTTCAGTAATATTACACTCGTTACAATCTAAGTAACACGTGTTACTACGAGTTTTAACATGAAGAACTGAGGAAAAGAGCGACAACGTTTTAAAAGTTAAATGGAGTCTTTAGCAGAAACGATGGCGACGTTGCCTGGCGTTGAAAAGTGAAGATTTTTTTTTGGTGTGTTTTCACTCACTTCCCATCCACCCTGAATGGTGGCTGTTTTAGTATTTCTAGGTGGCGCTAGAGAGCACATTTAGGTACACTGGGGTTTTGTTTTTAGATTTTCTTAAATTTTTCACCAGTCCTGATGAGCGTACCAAGTTTGTTGAGTTTTTGAGCCTGTTTAGGGGCTCAAATTTGGGTCCAATGACGTGGTGGAATAATAATAAGAAGAAAGAAACATTACAATTAAAATAGGGTCCTGGCCTTCCGGCCTCCATCCGTAATAAGAAAGAAGAAACATTACCATTAAAATAGGGGCTTGGCCTTCCGGCCTCGGCCCCTATTGAATGGAGATTTTGAACACCAAGAAGAAAAGAGGTGGTGGGCGGCAGAGCAGCATGAAATGAGATTTTGTCCAGAGCTTGAAAAGGAACAAAGAACAGTTAGAACTTTATTTCTGGCAAATGCTTCTCTGGGCTTTGATGCAGTGAAACAGCGAGAGTGATGCCAAACACTTCTGACAAACCTGGAAACTGCACACCAACGTTATGTGGCTGTTTGATTGACTGTGCAGGACGTTACTCAGCAGAATTTTAGGCTCATAAGCAGCTGGTGGAACATTTAGAAATGTTTAAGAGAAAACATTTCTAAAAAAAAACAACACTTTAAACAGGAGGCTCAAAGAGGAACGCATTCAGTCATTTTTCAGTTTGGCCTGACAAATGTTTGGGAATGCACATTGACCGTGGATCCTCATGGCTCTCACTGGTAGCTGCAGGCGGAACTTCTTAAAAGTTCAATTCTTCAGATAAAACTCAAGCATATACAATAAGTTTAGCGCAATAATAAAGCAGAATTCATGGGGATTATTTCTAGTATCATGATTTTGAAAGATTTTACCTTGAAGTTTGTAGTTGGTTATCGTCTTTAAATTTGTGTGAGGTCTGGTTCAATACAATAAAACAAGCAGTGCTCTGTCACAATAACACAAGCAGTCCATTGGAAACCAAAGTGAACTGGATGGTGTCATCTGTTACTGTAGACCAAGCTTCAGCAGACCATAATCTAATATTGAGGTTATCATCAAGCTTGTAAAAAAAAAAAAAAAAAAAAAAAAAAAAAGTTCAACCAGGAGCCCCTTATTGCATTCAGGTGTGTGGCAACTTGGAGAGACTTAAACCCCGCAGGACACCGGCCCTCCAGGCACAGAATTGAAGACCCCTGCTGTAAACTGTAGACCCACAGACCAAGCTCACTGTTCAGGAGTGTATTAGTTAGACTTTAAATCATGTTCAGCATGTAGCATCGCTGGTGTGTGAGCCTGTAACTCTTTAGCACGTAGCATGTAGCACGACTCAGAGTAAAATCCTCATGATCCACTGAGAAGTTTAACTATTGAGCGATATCGTTCTCACTCCGCTGGTCCAAATGTTTCTGGTGATGAAGTTGCTAGTGTTGTAGGAACTATCTCTCTCTTCCTCTTGATGTTATATAATTTACAGTCTGTCTTGTTTTAATGGGATTATATTAGTATGGACATAAAGGAAACATTTTGGAAGATACCAATCTAAGTTTTCAGTATCATGTAAAACCTCAGACCTGAACCACCTTGTGGAGCATCAGAGCAGCTTCATTTTATAGATGCTTGTGCAGGAACAGCAGAGCAAAGGTTGTTCTTTCATCCCCACAATAAAAACAAGTCCACCTACTCAGCTCGTGACACAAACAGATCTTTGTGTTGTTGTTTTGTGCCCGCCACGCTCGTATTCTGCAGCGCCGACAGTGTGCTTTCATGGATCAGAACCGCTGTGTGAAGTGTATCAGAGGCAGTGACTTTCTTCTTGGGGCTTCACTGGGGAAACCTAGCCTCTCAGAGGACCAGCGGTGTTATTGATTTCTTCCTGCAGAGTAAACATCTTCCCTCTATTTGTAACCTCTTAATCTGCTTTCTGTCGTACGCTTCATTACACCAGCCTCCCAAACCCAGAGCATATTGCTGTCACTGAGGCACGTTTACACGTGTCAAGTGAGAAGGCATCGTTTTACATTTTTGTTTCTGAAAGGTTTCATATTCACACGGTGATGTTCTGAAAACAATGTCTGTTTCAACTTATAAAAGCTGAAAATAATGTAGTTACTATTGTAGTTACCTGGCCAAGAGCTGGCACTATTGGTTGTTTTTGTGATGAAAGCACACACATGCAGCAGAGAACAATGAGCTCTAAACATTAACAATGAGAGGACACAGACATTCTAGTGACAGACCACCAAGTTGGATTATCATTACGGTGACTGTCAAAATAAAACCACCAAGTTGGATTGTTATTATGGTGACTGTCAAAATAAAACTACAAAGTCCAGGAGAATATAGACTGGGAGTCATGACACCACGGAGTATGGCGAGGAAACATTGTTCTGATTGTCTCTACTGAGCATGTGCATGTTATTGTAGCCGTGGTGAACTTACGCATTAGAAGCATTTCCGCAACCTACACAACAATGGAGCCCGAGCATTTTTGAAAAGCTCCACCTTGGGAGCCGTTTTGCTTTATCACTTGAATTTCACAACGGAGCCTTGCTATTTAATACGCATGGATTATCCACATGCTCACTGTGATCATCACTCTGTAGTAAACGACCACAGCTCAGATGTCTGATTGCTCTTGGAAGACCGTCACTTTGTCGTAATGGCTGTCACATTCACCTGAGGTGAAAGTCTTTTCCTATGCTCATTGACTGTGTGTTTTGAGCCATGTTGAAAAGGTTAACCCTCCTGCTTTTAGCAGTGAACAGTCACATGTGCTGAATGAGATCGATTTCTAAAGGATTCCCCTTCTTTCTGTTTCTTCAGCACCTACGAGCTGGATCCCTTCTCCCTAATTCACTTTATGGCTGCCACCTCCATTGCCTTCATTATCTTCTGTAAACTCTGAGCGCAGAGTTAATATGTTACATATCTTACATTTATGTGTGTGTCTATGTGTGTGTGTGTGTGTATATATATATATATATATATATATGTATATATGTATATATATATATATATTTCTCTTCTCGCCTCTCGTTATTCTCCTGCATCCAACAACACAAAGCACCCCAGAGGCCACAGTGATTCTCATCTGGCATTCAAACAGCACTACCTAATGGCATCTTTCCATTTATAGACAATATAGTGGACTTATATAAACACAGCCAATGACTCAAGCTGTATTCAAAAGTAACACAGGACAACATGATTAAGACAAATGCTCATTTTAAAGGATTGTGTTTTTGTCATATGTTTTACTGTGGTTTATCCTCTATTCGCTTTTTACATTCCAAGAGAAAGTCTGTGGAACAATGTGTTCAATCCTCCTAGCATTAGCAGAAAAACTAGTTACTGTGGCCGTGGTGCACATGGCCAGTAGATGCATTTCTGCTGTTTGAGCGTTTTTCAAAAAGTTCCACCTTCAGAGCCATTTGACGTTTTCAGTGTCTCCAACATGGAGGTATTATTGTTGAAATGGGTTTGAGCACTTGTGAAAGTGGAATTTGTAGTTGTGTACCGTGAGTTGTGTACCTGTTGAATTATTTTGTGTACCTGGAGATAGTTTTTTGGGTAACTGGAGAATTATTTTCTCTCCACAAATACAACATCACACTTTCAAAACCTCTTAATTACAGGAGCACGGATTAAGTGACAGCTTAAAAAATGTAAGTCTTTTTTGTTGCATTTTTTGAAAATCAGTGTGGAATGAAAATAAAAATGATATCAAGTGTTCATTACATATTTTAAAAGCTTCACAGAGTGACAAAGGAGCTGAAGAGCCAAAATATGTTCAGACTCCTGTATTATACCAAAGCCCTGTCACAAAAAACAAACAGATATATTAGTTATTAGTTATGAGAGCAACATCTTCCTCAATACAATATATTGAACTCCGGCTTCTTATCATCAGTATATACAGTACTTGGCACTGAGTACATTAGAGTCCCCATATAAAATCCTGATATTGCAGCTTCATTGATTTCCAACTGTGACAAATCAAGATTTAATAAGCATCATTAAATGAGATTATGTTAACCATTAATTTAGAATCATGTGCACCTGTTTCTAATTATTTTTCGCCGAAGCATTACAAGGATAACTAATGCATTTTCCAGCTAATTCCATTAGGCTGCAGCGCTGCTGCTGAAGCTGTCATCCAGTCTGACAGAGAAACTCTAAAGGCATGTCACAGTGATCATCCAAGAATATTCCGTACCTGCAGTGTGAGCTGGTCCATCTCAATGCAGGCGTGTGGGGAACACTGCGACGCCTACACAAAGAACTGTGCTCCAACACCGACTTTGTTCTCTGTAGTACCGTACTCACTGTATTCAACAGAGGACAACTCAGTTCTTCACTCTTGATTGGAAAAATGATTGGAATGATGCAGAAATGACACTGGTAGCAGATGGACAGCATACAGCCATATCTATTACTGTGATCATATCTTCTTTGGTAGTTTTAACAAAGACTTAATTGCTTCAGAAATCTCAGGCCCCTTTAGTATGACATTGTTTTTGCGTTTTTTGTTTCTGAAAAGTTTCACATGTACATCAAGTTTTGAAAGTGATGTTGTTTTTGGTACTGAAACCACACTCGTGTGCAGAAAATGATACACTCTAAACATGAACAATGAGAGGACACGGACAATCTAGTGGACAGTCCCTTATACCTGCTGGGAAACTGCAGACAGGAAATTAAAGAGTGGACGTATCAGAAAGTTTTCCAACAGAGGGAATTGTTTTTGGACCCAAAGAGGGACAGAAATGTTCCATACAGATAAATCTGCATTGGATTAAGGTTTCTTGGGCCAGTATGTTCTGGTAGCCATGTTTGACTATCATCACTTAATTTGAAATAGACCCTGCATGTATTTCAGTCCATGTGGTAATGTGTGCGTGTTCACAGGATTTTCTTGGCACGGCTCAAACAGCCATCTGATCTGCAACAGGCGCTATAATGTGAACATACGCAATGATTCCTACGAGACAAAAATATCCCAATGAGCTGTCGAGGCCTAAAAATAAGTGGAAGAGGGAGTCTCGCGCTAATCGAGCCGGCTGCACACATCCCTCAGCGTTTCACAGTAATGAGCAGGAACACACACAAGCACAAATGCGCGGCTGCAAAAGCAATCACAGAGACCCCCGAGACACCAGCGTCTGCAGAGCACAGACCAGAGGGAAACAGAAGGAAAGAAAGAGAAGAATGATGAAAAACAAAAAAAAAAAGGGCAGGAGACAAACTAAGAGGGACGGTTGTGGTTGCGTAAGCTGCGGAGGGAGAAAGCATATTGATCAACTGTCTTCCTGCTGCTTTCTGCCTCATTATCAGATGGCGGAGGCTCCTGTCTTCTGTTGAGCTCCACAGAAACATCCATCAATTGTACGACACTCCGCTGCTCCAGTCATGTGGACTGTGCAGCACCACACTTTTGTTTATCTTCTTCTCTGTGTAACTTCTGCTCTTTGAAACGTTTCACGTTGAGTTGATAGATTTTCCTTCGTAGCTTCTATGTAGTTGTGATCTTGTGAGCTTTCCTCTGAGAAGAACAAAGACCTGCTGGACTGATGGTAACTTTTTGGTGAGGTTTTTTTCTCTCTCTGCCCCTCTCAGAATCTGTCCCCAGCACCATGAACAAGATGAAGAACTTCAAGAGGCGTTTCTCGCTATCGGTTCCTCGCACCGAGACCATCGAGGAGAACGAGTTCACCGAGCAGATCAATCAGCTCAACATACGTCACACTCAGGGTGAGAGTCCCACAGTCTGTCCTTCGAATAATTCATCCTCACACTCGCCAACCCATTCACACCATGGATAATGAACAAGGAAAAATGTATCCAAAAATAAAGCCCAGAACCGAACCCAGAGTGGCAACAAAAGACTGCGGTAGTTGTAGTTTCCAGGTGTTGTCCTGGGAAATTGGGTGGTTATCCCTGGTTGATGAGAGATCAGACGCTGGGTGCTGGTCTCTGGTTCAGGGGAACCGCCGAGCCTCGTGCTCGGGTCAGAGAGGGGTTGAGGAGTTGAGGCCTTTGGTCACAGGCCTCAGGTGAAAGCAGGACGCTAACAGCTAAGTTGCAAGCAGCTCCTACCTGCTCCAAGAGCAGGAGAAAAGAAGAGGGAAGTGAATCTAGGTGAGGTGAGGGAAGTGAATAAGGTGAGGCACTTCAAGGTATCAAATCCTGGGGGTTCCAACTAATCCGTGACTGGCTGAGCATGGGGGTGGTCAGTGTATTAGATAAGGGAAAGGGTGGAGGATATCCATGGGGCTGTAGTGTTTCATGGTCAAATGATCTTCGCCAATGGTGAGATACTCAGGCACAAATGAAGATTGTCTTTCATTAGAAATGAACTGGAACATTAAACTACTAAAGCCCTGGTGGTGACCAAAACTAAAGCCAAAGACAGAATGAAAAGATGCAGACACGATTTTAAACTTCATTGTGTGAATGAATGATGTAAAATCTGAGGGTGCTTAAAGCCAGGTCAATTTTTCCAAGGGCTTTTTGGAGATTTAAAGGTTTCAAAAGGGCGTTCAGCAGCAAAACAAATCCTTTTATAACCAATAATGCTCTGAGTAATTAAGCTCATTCAAATTCCTGAACCCGGAGCTCTACGTCTGTGTGAGTTTCTGTCTTAGTGTGAATAAACAGCTCATCTAAGAATAGAGTGGCAACTCAAAATCCTCCCCCCTTCCTTCCTTCTTCTCTCTCTCTCCCTCCCTTACTTCCTCCTTCCCTCCCTCCCTTCCTCTCCTTCCTTCCTTCCTTCCTTCCGTTCCTTCCTTCTTTCCTTCCGTTCTTTCCTTTATTCCTTCCACCTGAAGTGGCTTTTTTCTGTGATGGCTGGTACGGCCATAGAGCCGGAGAGGATCAGCGAACTTCAAAGAGAAATGAGGGTTACGGGGATAAGAAGGAGCTGATAAATACAGGAGTCAGACACATACAGAATTAGGTCTGTGAACGCAGAATTCAAAGAAATGTTACAACAATGCAGCTAGAGTTTAATCCAATTCCTACTTTCATCTTTTACCGCTTTATTCACTTAAAAAGCAACTAAAACGGAAAATGATACAAAGCTGAAGATCTGTGGCTGAAACCGTCGCCAAGTCCAGTGTTCAAGCTTTCCAGCGTAAACAAAGTGGCGCAAGTGCAATCAGCTGAAGCTTTCCCCTCCTGTGTGAACATTTGGGCTAAATGAGGTTGTTTTTCAGTCAGATGACAGAGAGAGCAGCAGCTGGCGAGTTTAACCCCCCAGAGTTCATCAGTCTGCATCACTGTCTGCTCCTGAAGGTCAAGGAAGAGGTAACCAGACGGCAGGCGAGGGCGGGAGAGAGGACAAAGCAAGGGAGGTAAACAAATGAGTGTTTGACCCAAGCCAAGCAGGCCAGGAGATTATATCATGCTCTGTGATGTATACAGCCAGTGTTGTGGCA
The DNA here is from genome assembly GCA_900302745.1 of Parablennius parvicornis. NCBI lineage: Eukaryota > Metazoa > Chordata > Actinopteri > Blenniiformes > Blenniidae > Parablennius > Parablennius parvicornis. Next base: position 25,545 of record OMNM01030718.1, read on the forward strand.
ATCATAGCCAGTAATCCTTGAAAAATTAGGCCAAATAGCTTTTTTATATTTTACTGGATGCAGAGGATTTCAAAGCTGGCATCGAGAAAAGGAAAGCCAAACTACAACATTTCAAGTTAAAATGCATTGTCTTTGCATTTTTGTTTCAGAAAAGTTTTGTGTTTACACAGCAACTTTTTAAAACTGATGTCTGTTTACAGAGAAACCGGACAAATTCGTAAAACTGCCTTTTTTAACGTAGGGCCACGAGTTGGTGCTGAGGTTTGTTTTTGTAATGAAAGCATGCACACATGCAGCAGAGAACAATGAGCTCTAAACATCTAATGAAAAACAATGTTTTCACTTGAAAGGTTGTCATGTAAATGAGGCCGTGGAATCTGGAATAATTTACAATCCATAGCAGTCCATACAGTCAATAAAGAGAGAATAGTTCATCCTCAAGTCTGTAATTTGAAATGGGGTAGGTAGAAATACTTAGTACTGAGCTGAATAAAGCAAGTATAAAAAAACTCAACTTCTCAGTGAAGTAAACTACTAAAAGAACAGACTGATATGTTCCAAGCATGTCACCTTGAAGCAGACATGTCTCTTCTTCAAACTGACGAGACCACTATGCATATAAATCCTCATATAGAAATAATCCCCATGACAACCAGACGAAGGAATCTGGAGGTTTATAAACTCCCTGGATGTTGCTGACAATCAAAATGATTCTGAAAGGCTGGAGGGACGTTAAAGACTTCCATCAAGTGATTATAATGAGTGAGATTGTTTGTCTTGTTTACAATGAAGAGCAGCGAGGTCAAACTGACACTCAAGAAGAGAGAAAGTCAATCCGTCTCAGTTCACAGAGCACAATTAACGCAGTAGCATCACCCTAGACACACCCGTCACCAGCCCTGAGTGGGATCCTCTATATCAGGATCCTCTATGCTGCCTGATTTATGCTTATATTTCACTTTCCATAGAATAGAGCACTGAAAACTGGTGTGCAGACGTGATAATTCTATGCTGAGTAATTGCAGCACATCAGCGGTCTGATGAGGGCGTCTTCTCAAACAATGTCCAGTGACCCGAGCAGATACGAAACGGGATACAGGTGCAAGAATAATTAGTTATTCAAGCGAATTAGGCTTTATGCTATATTAGTCACCAAATGATCACAGACACTGAAAACCTCGACTACCAGTGCAGGTGTTGGCTCAGGGTGGAAAACATGCCAGGTCCGCGACTGTCTACAGCACGCAGACAGAGCCTGAGCGTTTTCACAGAGTTGTATTTTCTCTTATCTAGACAGAGACAGGGTTTTTTTTCGAAAAGTTCTAAGGACAACATTCAAATGGGTCCACAGTTGTGCCTTCCTTTAGAAACATACTCAGACTGGATTCAGACAGTTGTAACTTGCAGACAAAATTCTGTGGATTTATTTCAGGATCAGAGGGCAAATTTGCATGGCCATGGTCTCCGGCACGAACAACCCTGAAACTTGAGATACACGACTTCATCAGGAAGTGTGTTTCTCTGCTTCACTGTCATTGGCTAGGCAGTATTGATCTCTGGGTGAGTGTGTGTGTCTCTGTGTGTCGACATGTACATGATCACATGACCAGGATGTAGGATGAACCTCTGCTTTTGGATTACTCAGTGCATCTCTAGTTATTCATGAAACTAGAGATGTACCGATAGTGATACCAGTTTTGAGTATCGGACCCGATACCCACGAGTGCTATCGGTATCATTTCAGTAGTTTATTTTACAACACGTGTTTAATTCATAACATGTGATGCATGCCAACAATTTTAAATTATATTAAATTGTTTTTTTTTTTAAAGATAAAATTCCTTTACATTTCGTGTAATACACGATGAAGGATCCAATACAGTATCGGATTCGTCATCCATTAACAACATCGCCCGTAGGTTCGCAAGAGAGGGCAAACTATGTCCACAGTTTGGAGTTTCTTTAATGTCATTGAAAATGCTAAACATAAGACAGACTGTAAATTATGTTCTGGCAAAATATCAAGAGGAGGAGAAAGATAGATACAACACCAGCAACTTCATCACCAGAGATATTTGGACCAGCAGAGTTAGAACGATGTCGCTCAGTGGTTGAACTGCTTAATGGATCATGAGGATTTTACTCTGAGTCATGCGACATGCTACATGCTAAAGAGTTTCAGGCCCACACACCAGCTAAATACTGAACATGATTAAAGTCTGACTGATAGTCATTAACAACAAACCGGAGTATGTGGCAACAAGCCTGAAGCTCAGTCTGCAATCTACAGTACAAGCAGCACTGTGTGCCGACCAGTGTTGTCACCTGCCTGGCCTCCTGCACAATGTTTATACATATTTTAACCTATGACCTTAATTATTTGTTGTATTCATATCTGACTCACGGTTTTACTATCACATTTTTACTATTATGGGAATTTATAAAACCCAGTGAGGTTAGTTTATTCTGTTGTTGCACTATTTATCTATTTATTTATTTATCTATTTATTTGCACTGCCTGCTCTATGCGACCTTTTAACTGACCGCCAGATACAAATAAAGTCTTTCATTGATTGATTGATTGAAAAAAGGGGCGGGGCTTCCTGCCAATATCAGTTTCCTTTTAACTCAGGAAAATCATAAAAAATAGTGTAACGTCTCTGCAGTTATGTTATTGAGGCAATGTTAAGGTTTAGTGATAATAGTTGTTTGTACCGATTCTTTCGTGTCACCTGAACGCACCGTTAAAGCGAGCTCGCCTGTGATTGGCTGAGAGTGGAAAGTGAGATTGTGGACACTGCGTGTGTGTGTGTGTGTGTGTGTGTGTGTGTGTGTGTGTGTGTGTGTGTGTGTGTGTG
>OMNM01030720.1:0-15723 GCA_900302745.1 Parablennius parvicornis
AAAAACTATTCTGTTTTTTGGAATTATGGGGCCTAATTTATAATTTTGTTTTTTCTTTTTGGTGAGACTTGTGACGCACCTTTTTAAAGTTACCAGATAAGAAATCTACAAACTACAATGAAGTAGCACTTTGTTTTCATGCTTCATCATATTTAAGAAACAGGCGAATACATCTTTTTATGCTCTTGTTCTGTTATTCTCTGCATGATTTCCATTTCCTGTGTTTTAATCCAACTTTTAAAATACATGGCGTTAATTAATTTTGTTTTAACGCTGTCTGATCTCTTTATCTTTAATATTGCTTTTGTTTTGATATGACCTTATGAATACTTTTGGCTTCTATTCATGAGGGCTTGTTTTTTTATTTTATGAGAAACACTTTCAGACTGTATATAAATTGCTCTATAAACACAGATTATTAACACTGGATTTTAATTAATTTTGAGAGTTTCCACCATAACTTAGATGCATCTTGTTTGATTTATATAAAGATTTTCATTATTCTTCCTTAAACAGTGGACAAGAAGAAGGTCGATGTCTGATCCTTTCTGATGGGAATCTGTTCAAAGTTCAAACCACATTTCATTTCTTTGATTCGAACATTTAGATGGATTCAAACAAGTACAATTTGCTTTTTGCAACACAATAAATGCATTAGACTTAGGAAATCAGAAAACAAACTACTTCATTAGATAAAACTATACACCTGGACAGTTTGCAGTTTTGTTCTTATGAATATGTCCAAACAAATCTCTCTTTACTCTTTTGCGCTACTTCATTTAATCCCATTTTATTGATAAAAATGACATTATGGTGAACAATTTCTCAGTTTCTCCATCTTACGGTTTAATTGCTCCATCGGTGAAACCTTTCCAGACCGACTGGGAATAGTTACGATGTCGTGGAAAGCTCTCAGGCTCCATCATGGACAGTGAAAACACAAACCAACTAACGGGACAATGCTGTGGCTTTGTGCAGCAGCTCATGGAAGCTCACGTTTCTCCACTCCAGACGACCCTCATCCACAGAATGCAAAGATCTGAGCCCCGAAACTTCCAGCAGGTTTCCTGCTTTACTTTTCATTGCGTCATTCGGTGGAGCACACTGTGACTGCGTGTTAAAAAGCACTTCATGTGAAGCTGAGAACCAGCCGGCGACGCACTGAGTCACTCTGCTGCTGCTGCTGCTGACGATGATGATAAACACAATGCCACGTATGGTTTTTATCAGAATAAAGACAAGGTTAATAACACAATCGAGTTTTTTTTCTCATGCATTTTATCGTAAACTTTTAGGGAAGTTTTTGTTCTCTTACAAAGATAAAATTCGACAAATAAACATTTGGCTTTATTTTTCTGGGTCTATATTTTGTTTGTTTATTTTCGTCTGAATTAATAAGATTAGTCTGTAATGGAAAATATTTTTAAAACAGCTGTGGGACTGGAATTAAAAAACAAAACCCAGTTCGTTTCTTCTGAATTATGACAATTTGGCACATCAAAATTCACCAAAACATGAACAAACTTTCCACTTGAAGAAAAAGCCAATTATATGTAGTAATTGTAAAGATAAAAAAACAAGATTGATCAGAAGTTTCAATGCTTCTCTCATTAATATTTGAAAACATTCATTCAAAGGGGTTTTGGGGCTCTGCGCAGTTTGTCGTCTTATTGAGTAGAATAGTGTTAAGTAGTGTCGTATTAACTGCAAACAAAGAAACCCAAAACGGCTAATAGAGCATCTTAAATAGCGAAAACTACAGATTATCTCCGAAACAATTGAAATGATTTGAGACACAGCACTGGAAGACAATGATCGATTCAATATTGTGGTTAAAAGAATTACAATATATATGTATTTTTAGTGAACCTTAGAAGAAGCAAGTAAGACTTCCTGGTATAATTCTGAAGAAAACTACAGATTCAGATAACAGTAATGGTTCAATGTGATTTTGGTTAAAGTTTCACTCTGAACTTTGGACAGACTTCTGATATGGAGGTGTGATGATGGAGCGCCCTCACATTTGGCCTCTTTAAGCCGTCCTCTGGCCTCGGCTGTCGCTAATGAAGACGAGTCAACCGAAGGTCTCAGGAGCCGCACGTGGACTCAAGCCCATCAGCAACCACACAGATCAGAACAAAGAGTCATCGGCGCGCACGAGGAGGGCAGAGGGGAGGAGGTGGGCCACGAAAAACACCCGTGTGTGTATGTGCAGGTAATCTGCAGGATCATTTTAACCTCAATTTCCCAAGTCACACCGCCACAGTTTAAACTCTCACGGAAAACATGGGCAGGAGCAAGTGTCAAACGTGTCACGATTTCGACTGCACGTGACCGCAAGCGCATCAAAACCACACCAATTATGACAAGTCCCACGCTCAGATGGTGACCAGGGGGCTGCAGGCCTAGTCCTGCATAAGCAACCACTTCGAACTGGACTGAAACAAGCTCAAAATACCCTTCAAGTGAAATCAACTACATTTCAATGTAATGCAAACACATGAACTATCACAATAGGAGTAAACGTTCAGTACAATGACAATCGGCAACAAAATCAACAAAAAAAGCACGAAAAACGACAACAAGCTTGAAGTTTCAGACTTCAGTATGTGCGTAGGAATACGCCTGTTCATGAAACGCTGTCGATTTCAGTGTGTCAACTATCAGAACTAGATTGTATTGACAATCACTCAACATGTGTAATAACACACGTGTAACACTCCCCTTCAGAGCTGTGCTACACATTCATGACATGCACGCAGCACATTAGCACCAAGTTCAAACTAGATGAGGCTCAAATCAAATGCAGACACATTGACTGGAACAATATCAACTTTTTTTTTAAAACAATGCCCAATGCCTCCAGTTAGAATTCCTGTTATTTTGAAGCATTTCCTTAAATCACAGATAAGCAGCTCAGATCAACGTCACAGGAACATAAACTGATGGGAAACTTTCCATCACTCTGTGGGATTGAGTTCGGTTTGTGTCTTTATGTAAATCTGCTTTCAAGACAGTTACTTTGCTATCAGCTCATTTAATTTAACGTGATTGTTTGGACCTTTTCAGTGTCACAGAGCTGCAAATCAAATAATATATACTGCCAACAATGACAATAAAATCATCCTTTAATCAAATTTACTCAAGGAAAACCACGCGGGTCATGATATTATTACCCGGTAACTTCATAGGTTGTTCAGTTTTGGAATAATGATGTTTGCTTCACAAATGAGATCATCACCCTTCAGGGCTTTGCTGCACATACGCGATATACATCCAGCACGTAAACTTCAGTTTATAGCAGCAGGTCAACAAAAGGCCTCATGAGAAAATCCATACATGGGCATTACATAACTGAATGAATCACTCCTTATGTTATCGACGAGATAGAAAAAAAAAAAAATAAAACTTTCAAGCCAATGCTCGAAACAAAAAAACATTCACGAGCACTTCGTGCATCGTCTGTCAGACCTCGAACACACTCTGACAGGTTGGTCTGCCGCCGCGTTCACCTTCATTCAGGTACCTCAAACTGGAGCTCAAAGGAGAGAAATGTAATTTCTCTGAAATCCACATTTAAAACAATTTTGTGAGAGAGAAACAATAGTTTTCTTACCTCCATGCAAGTTTGAAGTCCCCAAGCTGGTTACTCCATTCAGCACACTGATCAGCTTGAGGAGGATTGGCTTTAGGTGGATAATTTTAACTCGGCGAGAGTGTGTGTCTCTGTAGCTCCCTCTCTCTCATGCATACACAAACAAGCTCGTCTTAGCATTAGTCATACAACCTGATCAGTTGAGCAGCGCTGCTACACACCGTTAAAATATCCTTTACACAAAACTTCTGAGGAATTGAATTATGCTCATAAATCATACACACACAAGACTATGATCCATGAGCATAATTCAATTCCTTCGAAATACAACGAAACTGAGTCACTAGCCTTTGTACTTAAATCATAGATCTCAAAGGAGAAAATCTTCCTGAAATTTTGCATTAAAGCTGCACTTTTTCTGATTCATGAACTTTTCTGTCTCACGAATCAACAGTTTGCAGAGCTGGGTCACACTGTGTTTGAATTCAATCCAGCCAACTTTAGCATCTGATGTCTTTTTTTAATTGAAGATTAGGCCGAGATAAGAGGCCTGACCCAGCCCAGGCAAATCAAAACCACGCCTGCCCGATTACAATATACGCGACGTGTCACCGGATTCACAGAGAAGGACGATTCAATCCCGAAGAGACCCACATACCTGATTGGTATAATGACAGACCTACTAATGGTGGCATTACATCACACACAAATAAACAACGACAATAGCAGTGACCGTTCCTGACTAGGATAGGTCCGGAGTAAATGACAGGAACTAACACTCTAATGATCATCTACACAAAGACCTGTGGGCGGCTCTTATATTGACATAATGCATTTCCTACTTTGTTACCCCCAATTATAACCTTCCAGATTACTGACAGAGACCTCAGTGTTTGAGATCATGATGACATGTCCTCTTGAGTAGACATGAAAGTAGACGTGTACACTCATGTGGAAAAACATCAACACACACACATTATATTTTAGTACTTTCAAGAATTTTACATTCACCTGTGTTCATTTTGAGGAAACAAACAAATTAATTCAAGCGTAAAATCTTTCATAGACGTACCCAGAAGTAAAACCAATATTTATCTTAAAAATGTTTGACGTTAACACACCAACGTGTTTTCAAGGTGGACCTAGTTAAGCCCCTCATGAGGACATGAAGACAAATCAATTTGCGAGAGGAAGTCAGAGAGATTGTGGGAACATGCAAACTCCCCTCAGACTAAACCCTGTTCTTGATTAAACAAACACATCATGGCTGTGAGGATGTGACAGCACCAAAACAATCCAGTGACACTGTGGCAGTTGGGTTTGCCGCCCTCGGGTTCCCACACAGATTCAGCTCGGAGACAGTTCTCCATCCTTCATCAAATCAAATCAGCCTCTTTCAGGCTCCGGCCTGTTCTTCTGCCGCCCGTCACCCCTCGTGTCTGGGCAATAAATTATATTTGAAATAATAAAGTCATCAAGTGTTGACTCTAGCTCACCCTCTGCATGTGACTCCTTGTCTATCTTCTGTCATTGTTTCTGGGTTTAGATCGGCATGAAACATAAACTGACTCACTTAAACAAAACCATTTAATGCTTCCATAGGCTTGTCAAACTACCTGCAAACCACTGGAGCACCGCTGCAGGAAACCAGCAGACTGCTGCTGTCGTGAGGAGTGAGCAGTCCAAACGGTGGAAAAGTGATACATGAGGAAAAACAGAGTAATCAGAGGAGATTGGCTGGAAGAGAGCAGAGACGGTGTAAAAACAGTCGGACTCACTAATTGCCAGCAGGGAGACGAGTCGGCGGCTTTCAGTGTCGGTGTCTTCATTTGGTGTCAGAATAACACCGAAACTGTTTTCCTGAGTGGGTAAATTCACACCAACACCCCATTTAAAGTTAAAGCAGAAACTATGAGATGAGGTTAATCATTCCAATCTCAATTTGTTTACTTTGCTATTGTTATCCCAACACAGAATACCTGAATCTTCTTTAACGCGTTGTAGACACCATTGCAAATCAGAGTTATCTGAGAAAATCACACAGGGGAGAACGAGCCTCAGTAGTTTGATGTGGTTGCTTTCACATCTAATTTTCACTGAACGCAGGTTGCAGAAGACGCTAAGATTACTTATCACCTTTTTGTTGTTTCTTCTGATGTGGCGTTTGAAACAATACAATTCCAGCTATCTAAAGGCATAATCACAGTATTTTACACTTAATGCAACTGATAAGTAATAAAACCACACACATACACACAGCGACATTAAAATTTCGAGGACAAAATTATGTAAAAACAAGAGCAATCAGAGATTTCTGATGTCCGTCAATGTTGACGTGGACACAGAAGGAAAGACATATTATCCGCATTGTAACTCTAACTTTCATCTGGATTCGGTTTCCAAATTGTAACGTCTTCCATAGCTTCATGTGTGCTAAAAACCTGGTGAAGCTCTGTCATGTACTTTTGACATGATCCTCATTTGGAACCCCAGAAATTAAAATCCGGATCCAGAATTCGGATCACTTCCAAAATGAAATTGATTCTTCAGTAATGTAATATCTATATCTGGGGTGAAAATTTGGTGAAGATCAAGTCAAAAATGTAATAGAGTCATCCAGGGGCCTTAGATCCATATCTGGTGAAAATCCGTTCTGTAGTTTAGACGTATTACAGGTACAAGACAAAGTGTACTTGCATGCTCTCACTCAACATTAACGCCGGATCATATCGTGCAGCCAGAGTGAGAGCTCGCCGTCTGCTACTGCTGCTGCTTTCTGCACGCACACATGTAGGTGGAGAGTGGTAGTGGTAGTAAGAACAAGAGCGGGAGAGTAAAGAGAGTCTCGAAAACAAAAAGGTGAGAATAAACTAAAACGGGTCTTGTGTCTGCCTGGAATGCTGTTCTATTTTCTGACTCTGCGTGTGGGCGTTGAAGCAGCTCGGCGTGCTTCCTCTCCTGCGAAGGATTTGAACGCTGGTGAAAGATAAACTGCAGCTTTCACAAACGGAACAAAAAAATTTAAAAAAAAAAAAAAATCTGCATTCAGGTTGTGTCGCAGGCACGTTGCGATGACGTCAAACTCAAGTGAAAATACAGCATCATGAAGAGCAAAAAGAGCTCAGTACAATTTACTTAATATTGATAATTGATGCTGATGTTTATTTCAGCTGCCAGTGACTTTTCTTCCATGTTGCTCCTCCTCCTGTTATCAGGAGTTTAGAGTAATAGTGACCATTAGGACAAAATGCAGTGTGCTTCAGAATAAAGTTCTGAGCTGAAAGAGACATCAGTAACTGTTAACGTGTTAAATTTATAACATAAAACCAGGACTACTACGTTATTGTCAAATTGAAGGTGGTAACAGTAATCCGTTACTTTATAACTAAGCCTCTATTCACAGGACAATGTTGCAAATAAAAATGCATAATTTTTGTGTTTTTGCTTCAGAAAAGTTTTGTGTTCATTCTGCAACATTTTGAAAATGGTGGCAGTTTTCATAAAAACACTGAAAACGATGTCGCTCTCAAGTAGGATCACTAGTGGGTGGGTGGGTCGTTATTCGTAATGAACCCACACGCACTTTAAAAAAAAAATGTTATGTAGTGTTTTCCGACGTTTCCATGGATACAGATTCGTAGAGTTTTCAAAAAGTTGTGTTCTCCCTCGTTTCCATGGATAAAGAGTCGCAGCGTATTCCAAAAGTTGCCCTTTTTTTTAAAAAATAAAAACTATTTTGAGTATCTGTGTACAGGATGCGTTGAATTGTAATTTATCTGTGTCACATCATCACACTTGCGCTGCGATTTTATTTAAAAACACAAAGTTGTAAGTCGTCGGCTTAAGTACGTTTCATAACACCGTTTCAGGCTGACCTGCTAACGCCGAGGCGAGCTAAATCCAGGCCTTTTCCCCTGCTCTGACCCCAGTTATTCTGGTTATGGCAGCACAGAGACAGACAGCCAGGCAGGCGGCTGCTTAAATGTTATTATTGTCACCCTCAGATGAGATGATCACACCGAAGCTCAGTATGGTTTGTGCCACTTATAGAAACTAATGCTAAAAATGAAAGAGCCTAATGTAAAAAGCCCTTTCTTACTGGCTATTTGTGGCTTCATTTGGTGGCGATCTCATGAACGCAAAAGACGGAGCACAGAAGGAGATGACTTGACAAGTTTCATGAGGGAAAACGGATAATGCTGCGGATCCATTGATCCGTGATTGACTAATTTCCCTGATTTGGAGACACTAAAGCTATTCGCAGACGCGCATTAGCAGCGTTTCAGAAAAATTGGGTTCTCCCTCGTTTCCATGGAGACGGAGTTGGAGCGTTTTCAAAAAGTTCCACATTGGGAGTTGCTGTCATAAAATTGTGTTTTATGCTTTGAGTTTGTTTGATCCAAATATGATAGAACTAAACGAGTATTGTTACATATATAAACAAGGTATTAGAAAAAGTGTAGAAAAAAGACTTTAAGACTTTAAGTTAGTTTCGATTCATTTGTATGTTCTTCTATGAATATGAATTTTTTTGGTCTAAATTCAAGAAGGTCATGCTGCAGTTCGTTGCTCACCATTTCATTTCCTTTCATGACAGAGAAGGAAAAACACAAAAAATACATTAAGCCAAGTTACGAAGAACTTACTCTGTGGATCTGTCATCATTACACCAATACCTTTAAAGCTCAATTTTTTTCTAAGGATTTATCATCATCAGTAAGAAGGTGAAATCCCCTCATAATACAAGACTTAAATACAATAATGGCAATTTCAATACTTTGTTCTTGAGTTAAAACAGCTATGACATGTGTGGAAGCTAATACACTTAATCTGATCAGATTATGTGTAAACACTTGTTGAGCAAGTAAACCTTTCACAGTCATACAATGGCTAAAAATGTATGATAACTAATGACATGAATAAGTTTTCACTGACATTAATACGTCCCCCCACCCCTCCCTCCCCCTCCTCTGTTCAATCTGAATAATCTTGTGAGTTTTCTCAATTCAGATATGATTAACTCTAACCACAACAAGCCCACTGGACATCAACAACAAAGCTGGATTTACATGCTGCAAACCTTTTAAGTCGGGGTCCAGAAAGCCTCTTTAGAGTGATAATGCCCTTAACTGAGAAAGACAAAGTTGTGCCATTTTCTTTTTATAACTGTCTCAAAGGGATTGGATCAGGTGGGATGGCTCCACGTTAATGCCAGAGAGACATCTTCCATCTTCCATCTTCCCCAGCTGCGATGGGAGGGCGGGGTTTCAGGACCGACAGTCAACTGAAGTTTAGGTAAATAGTAACATTTAAGAAAACAGCCTTAGCTAAAGCTAAGTCCAGTTGCGTGACGACAGACAGCAGCCGTCCGACTCTTTAACTTTGTCATTTCATATTAAAAAGCAGCGACTTGCACAGTACTGGTAGAATTAGTGGCGTACGAGTAACATGTTCTTGTTCTCAAGGCTGTAAATAATTAATGAGGAGGTCGAGGTTTGTAAAGAAGTAAAGGTATTCAATCAAGAACTATTAGTTCAGTATCAGGTGCCACTTACATATACAATATATACACACACACACAGGTTTCTATACTGAGGCGCCAGCATGCAGGACTTCACGGCAGACAGTAGGTGTGTTAAGTGCCTGCCTCATTCAGGCTATTTTTAAATGCCGGCACCCTTTTTTTTTTCCTCCGTGATTTTTATAGAGCTGTTGAACGATAGATGTCAGGAAATTATTTTATTCCCAAATGTATTCCTGCCAGAATGAAACAAAGCTCTTCATGTGGTAAAAGCATTTCAGGGAGCGCGAGACTGACAGACACATAATAGTTCCCACAACGAGATAAGCTCATATTAAAGGCGACCGCGCAGGAATCAAAATATGAATAAATTTGAATATATCGGTTCAAACTGTGGATTTGAGAACTTCATTGTCTGAAAACGTGTGAGTGACAGCTCAGGAGCTCACGTAACCTCCGTAAGTTCAGCTTCCAGACGAGTGAGAGAGGGCGTATGTGTCTGAACAAGATGTTTTTTGAATAAATGTGTTAAGGCTTTTTGATGTGAAAACTTTCTTCAAAGACAAAGCTCTTTTGTTGCTTTTGCAAAGGATGATGCGTTTGTGCACTTTCTGCTACAGTCTCAGAAAACCACCTAAAGGTTTCACAATTGTTGCTCAGTTCATGTTCACGCAGGACCAAAGAGATACATATATATATATTTTTTTTACAACCAAACCGATGAGGTTGTTTTTGTTTTTCTAGCATTTTGGAAAAGTCGTTTCCTCAGAGATTAGGTGTTTTCATAAAATTATATTTTATCCCGTTTACACGGAGACAGCGTCTGAGCATTTTCTAAAAGTTTCACTTTGGGAGCGATTTTTCAAAATTTGCATTTTTAGTAACTCTGGCAAATGGTGTAGCGTAACACCCATAATGTAACGGAACTTTTCTGTTTTCACTTGAAAACGCTGTCGCTTAACTGGAAGTCATTTTCATTTCACATTTTTGTGAGACTTTTGTCAATAATCAAAGCTGTCCAGCCCTGTTACAGAGCATCTTTCTCGAATCAGACTGACACTTTAATCACTTCTCATCTTTAAAGGTGTAATAATAATGATAATATCACTACTTTAGAAAAAGTTGCAATCGAGTCCCACCGCTCAATATTTCCAGTTATGGCTTGGCCGCGGCATTTGTAGACTTTAGACTTTTTTTTTTTTTGTCGTTTTTACAACTGAAACTCTTCTTGCCAAAACTACAGTTAGTCTTCTTTATCATATATATTCAAAACATTCTGCTATTGCCACATATGAGACGACAAAGCGTTGCAGTCTCATTGTCCGAGCTGACATTATTACCGTAGCGCGTCATGAAGAAAGTGGGATTGTATTTATGAATGATGAGATGGCGCGAGACCAGCAGGTCATCGCTGACTCAGTCCGATGATTATGTCTAATTGTCATTTATTTGTGTGTCTACTTCATCGGTAAATTATAAATCATGAATAAATTATTTTTAAAAAGGTGAAAATAAAGTGGTTAAGCTTGTTTGGAGAATAAATCAAAAATGCAGGTGTATTCAAACTAACTGAAGAAACCAGTGAGGTCACTGTGTTTGTAACACACACACACACACGCACGCCATCTAAATGGAGCTCTAAACACATTTTTAAGTTAAGTTTGTCCCTGTAGTGTTTCCCTGAAAACACTTTCAGACTGTAACCTTTAGGTCATATCAATATGTCGGTGGCATTTTCTCTCCCATAAAAGATTTGCAAATGTGGCTTATATCAAAAATGTTTAATCCTTCTTATTATTTGCGTTTGATTGCTGCCATTATTCTCCTGTTTATTCTATTGTTGGAGCTCCGCTTTGTCTCATAAGTTTGGCTGATTTGTGAAAACTTTAGCTGAACTGTTCATTGCTCTTATGATTGTTTTGTTGGGAGTATTCACAGGATAAAACCTTTTCATTCAGAAACTGCTCCATAGTTGTTTAACTCCACGGGATACATGCAAATTGCTTTTCCTTGAACGGTTGGGGAAGCTTTTTAATGCACTGCCTTTAACTATAATTGATTTTTGTCATTATGGCTCCACATGCACCTCTAATAAATCTCTGTCTTATTTAAATTGCAGTTTGAAGGGTATAAACAAAGAAAATGACCGCTCTCTCTCTTTTCTTGCAAACTCTCCTCACATCGATGAATTGCACCTTGCACGGGTCAGATGAAGGCATGGGAAAAAAAAAATGTGGCTGGAGCCTGCATGCATGAACCTGGACGTGGACGTCCTTCACCGCAGGCCGTCCTAATGAATCCTCTTTCTTCTTTGTGTTGGCGTAATCTCATCAGACCTTTCTGCAACTCAAGAGTTCAAGGCTCAAACTCTCCCTCTACGCCCGAAGGATCACAGCAGCTTAGCTTCACACCCTCATGCCGCCCCCGCCTGCCTCTCTGCCAGGTGGTGCCATCTCATGGTCGGGGCTCACCACTGCAAACACATTTAGAGGGAAGTTTAACATATCGGGGGTGGTCGGGGGACTCGGGAGCAGAGCTGCCCTTTTTAGACCCCACAACACCTGTCATCTCCGGTTTAAGTGATTCAGTCATTGAGGAAAGCTGTTGTTGATCATGAAAGGAAATATATCCTGAACGTACTGTGAAGAGGTTATGGTAGGACTAGACCTGAACTAGATTTTGTCCCACTTTCACTTTGAAAGTATTTCTGTATTTTTCCCACTTTTTATAAACGAGAATGCTAAAAATGTATATATACTGTACATATTTTGAGTCTGTTCTTGTGCTGCTTAAGCTTCTCGGGGTTTTGCTGAATTGCTCACTAAACTGCACCAAGCAAGCAGATGTTAAAGAGAACAATGGACCCAAGGGGACGTGTCCAACTTAATATAATGCTTCTTTTCAAGAGGATGAAGAATTAGAAGAAGAGGATAAACTAACAACATGAATTGAAGAAGCCAGAGTTCAGATCACTTTTGGGTGGCCATTGCAGATTTGACTTTCAGTACCCCCTGTGGTTCCCCCTTCCTAAAAAAAAAAAAAAAACACATCTGCCCCTGATGTCACTGCATATATCTTAGCATGTAAATTTAATGAAAACTTGTATGGTGAGAAGAATGGAGGAAGCAAGGACATCAGCACATACGGCATAATTGGTTGGGTGAACAGGGAGTAGAAGATGAATAAGTAATGCTCTCAGTTCCCTGAACGCTTCACATCCAATTGTCCTTGAATAAAAAACCCCAAACTTCTGGCAGAACTACACAGCCTGACGTGAAGTCACCTTCTCTTGGAAAATCAATTGTAATATGAGAGGAAATTGTCCTTCCAGGGTTTTATTACAAAGGAGGCATAGCTAAGTAGGAGGACATTTGTTGTTTTGATTGCAGTGACTTCATAAATAATATACACTGATCAGCACTGACGTCTATGATTCTGTTGATCCCACTTTACTGTTAGCAGAGACCTGCCTGACCCACCGAGACAGAGACTCCTCTCAAGACATCCCGTGATATCTGGCACCCAAATATTAACAGCAATATTAGTCAACAAATGGTGTAGTAGCATCAATGAGCCTCGGCCACCCAAGATCCTGTTGTAGATTTATACAGAGCATTGAAAAACGTACTCAAATCCTCACTTGTCCATATAATCATACCTGCTAATGTTTAAACTGATATTAATGCAACTTTCATGTTGCTGTGTTCATGCTGTGAAGTGAGGGCTATTGCGGTGCTTCTCCTCTTACACTGTAAAACAGGAGTCAAGCAACATAACAACGGAGCTGCTTTTCAGTGGAGACAACAGCTTCTGGTATTGCTAAGGCCAAAAGTCACAGTCCCAGTGAATGCTAAAAGTGAAATATCAACCTGGTGAATAGGACAGAGAAAGACAACACTAACGCGGTGGCCAAGCTAACAGAACAGAGCCAATTATTGGTTTAAAAACAAACAGTGCTATCATGTCATAACTCTTAGCTGCTTTACATGATTCGTGGCGAAACCTCAGAATACTGTGAATCGTAATGTGGCTACTGTCTGTCAGTTGTGAGGTAACCGTCTCTCCGTTAATCACGCTTCAGTCCATCTGGTGTCTTTCCAGTTCTCACTCTCCTTCACTTCATTCTCTTTCTCCGTCCGTCGTGCATCTCCGTCCGTCTGACCTTCTTGCTTGTGAACGTTTATCACAATGCGAGGCACATCTGACTGCAGTGTTTTCTCCCTCTGTGTTTTTCCAGGCAGCAGTAGCACCAGGCACTTACCGACCCTGTGATTAGATGGCTGGGAAATGGATTCAATAAATACTTTTAAGGCTCTGCCAAGCCACTGATTTAAAGGGTAACAAAGCATTTAGTTTAAGGGAACGCTTGGTGGTATGGAGGCTTTCTCACAGATTTGTTAATTTTTTTTTTTTGTGTGTTTGCTATATCTATGTTTATCATGTCTCTGGTTGTCGATGGGAAAGCGTCTTGCCTTGGCCTCTGAAGCTGACACACAGGACCTGATCTACGAGAAGGCTTGAGTTTTATAAAGGTCGCAGATTTCATTGCACGTAAACACTCGTGAAAGATGATCGAGTAGCGAGATGCACCGAGGATGACATTTGACAGACGTACAAGACGCGCCCTCAGCAAGTTTGCCTTCATGGATCTGGAATACGGGGTATTTTTTCCAGATCACACACAAGACTGCTCAAAGATTGATATTCAACCTGCAGCAGAGAAACTGCTGTTGTGGCGAGAGGCCTTTTATTTCCCCAAAATCATTTCTCCATTTGTTATTTTTTTTTTCTCTTTATTCCATTTTTCGGATTTATTTGCTGCGAAACTCCATGTTATGATATTTCTTCACTCAAAGTTGAACACTAACCAGTTTCTAGCCCGATTGTTCTTGTATGAAAATGCCTAATGTCCTCAAAACCGTTATTTCAATAGTTTTACTCAACAGACCAAATAAATGCACGCCAACTGCAAACTTAATCTATCTATACAAGCACACAACTGAGTCCATTTCCATGAAATTTCGAGTGAAAACGAATGGATTTTTGCTTTTTTGTTTACTCGTTTCAGACAATGTCAATTTTTTACAGCAATGGCAGAAACACTGAAAAAGATGCGGTTTTCATGTTGGGCCACTAGTAGCTGCTGTTGGATGTTGTTGTAATGAAACCACACACAAATCCAGGAACAATACGCTATAAACATTAACAATGGAAGTACTGTACACAGACATTCGTGTGGACAGACGACCAATTTGTACTGCTACCGTGGTGACTGTTGACTATAAAACTACCAAATTCCAAGAGAAGATGTGGTGGGAGTCATCACACTCTAGAAGAAAACGATATTGTCCGTCTACTGGGCATGTGCAGAAGAACAATTTACTAAAGCTGGGGTGTGCATGTGCAGTAGCAGAGATTCCACCATCTACACAGATATTGGAGCTTCAAAATGTTGCAACTTATGAACTGATCTAACCAGTTTAGCATATTTCAAATGGATTAGGATGAAAGGCAACTCTAAACAAATGGTTTATAAACTATCTTTGCCTGCGCCAGCAGGCTGCAGGGTATCAAGTTCTCACTGTCTGTGGGAATTGATCTCACGGGTCCAACATCTGACCACATGTGCCTCCAGACAGCCAACCGCCGGCGCTGCTCGTTTTCGAGGTGTTGAATCTACGATTCCTCCTCCAATCAGCCAGATCGTAGCGGCGGCCGCAGACAGGAGCCTCACAGCCAGGGTCGAGCTGACACAAGCCCCCCGCTGCAGCCCTTTCCCCCGGGTCGGCTTTAATGTCATTAACAGGTGGGGGGCAAAAATAGATGGAGGAAGGCACATGCACACGTACGCACAATCACACACACACACACACAGCTAAGAAGATGGGGCGAGCGTGTGCGTGGAAGCACATTTTCACACAACTGTGTTATAAAGTTGAGAAAGTCATCCAACACAACCGGCTATGTTAGTGTAAACAAACAGATTCACTTACAGAAGCTAAACTGTCAGTGGATCTCACACACACACACACACACACACACACACACACACACACACACACACACACACACACACACACAGGAGTAACTTCATTACTTTATCTCACGTTCACGAGGAAAATCTGCTCAAATTCACAATTCTGGAAAAAATCATTTCTCACAAAATCACGTCCAAGTTACTGACTTTTAAAAGTTAGGAGTAAAGTTACTCCTTTAAATAGTTACTTCCCCTCATTACTGTAGATTAAAAGTAACTTCACAAAATAACTGGTGCTTCTTTGTAATACTTTTCTTAAAGTTACTTTTAAAAGTATAAAACTAACTTCGTAGTCATTAAACAGTTACTAGTAACTTTAGCGAGGGAAGTATTTTACTAGTTACTTAATTCAAAGTAATGTAACTAATGATTTAGTTACATTTAGTTACTTTCATTAAGGCTGAAAATTAAAAGGTTTCTAAGTAATCCAAGGTAAATAGTAACTTTAGAGAGAGAAGTATTCTACTACTTAAATATGTTTTTGTAATGTAACTAATGATTTAGTTACATTTTAATTAGTTACTTTCCTCATTGCTGAAAAATAAAGGTTTCTAAGTAATCCAAGGTAAA
>OMNM01030729.1:5980-21731 GCA_900302745.1 Parablennius parvicornis
TTTGGACTTTTTTTAAAAAAAAAAAAAAAAAAAAAAGCCTGTCAGAAGATAAAGTTTCATGGCTAAGGTTGAGTACAGTATCAAGGGATTTCCCTGAGCCACATGAGGTACAGCATATCTTGAAGTTTAGACTAAACTCTACTGTTTTTCACCAGCTTCGCACACTGAATGCAATAACATGTTTCTACTTGAGATAGTGGATATCAGCGCGTTCTTTTTCTCCCTGTGATGAGACCAGAAGACAGCAGGCAAACTCTGTCACGGCGCAGTTCAAAGACAAATGTATGGCATGAAATTCAACGTCTTCAGATCTGATCTCGCTTCTACCAAGCCCACCTGCGTGTCATCGGCTGTTTCACATAGAAAAAGACCCACAATAACCGATTGCTGTAAATACAACCAAAGTCCACTCTTCATGTGGTGTAGCGCTTAGTCGCTCGAAAGAAGCTAAACAAATCCAGCTGGAGTTCAACACAACAACCCGCTCGTCAACTGTATAAAGCTCATTAGCAAGCAGAGCCTTGCTCATTGATTCACAACTGTAATCTCTCAAACCGCTAAAAAGAAAGATTTAGTTCATATCACATCCTTTAAGGAAATGCCTGTTTAGAACAAGCCAAACCTTTAGACGAGGCATTAAAACTTTGTAGTTCGTAGCGGAGTAGGAAGTAGTGACTGCAGGACATCATCCTGTCATAGACTTTCCTCTGATCAGAGCAGCAAGGACTTTTTTTTTTTTTTTTTTTTTTGTCACACCCACCAAATTCTGCTTTTCAATAAATATGAATTCCGAGCACCTCAATTCTTTCAAGTAAAGCACTAAACTGTATTCATATTAAACCATTACGGTTTTGGGATTCATTACTATGCAGCCAACCAATGCTTTAGAAGTAGTAATATAAATGTGCAGGATCGCACTCCTATTAGCGTTCTGTAGAGGCTGAAGCCTTGGAGGCCTGGGGATACTGCAATTCATTAGCATTTACTTGCATCTGGAATGTAAAGCAGAGGCATGCCGAGCACATTTTACAGTAATGCTCGACTCTTCGATCTTAAAAGCATTTTGTTTAACAGAAAATATTAAAGATTTTCTGGGGCATTTTAATGAGGCAACACCAAACAAATGTATCTATTTAGCACCAATTAGACACAAGGTATTTTACAATGAATGATCTTTCTTGGACGAAGCTTCAAAAGTGAATCCCGACAAGCGGAGAATGTTGAATTAACTGCAAAGACACCCTCAGGTTGTTAGTTTATTGAGGAAAGAAAGACGAGGCTTATAAGTCGTGTCAATTGGGAGACATACTAAGAAATTCTAGTAGTCCTCTAATATACAAACAATCCGAGAACAAAAGCTATCATCTTAAAGCAATGTAAAATAGCTGGTCAACACAATTGTTGATCTAAAGGAATATTACAATCTAATGTATTAAGTTGAATTTATGGAACCAAAATTCTCTAATAGCACACTAACAACAAATGTAGTGTATTACCAGAGCAACCCACTTTCTAGTAAAAAAAAAAATGTCATTACAATTAATGGAAATCAATTTTTTTTTTTTAAATGAATGAATGAGGTGGACTTTAGGCTATGCATCTTATCATTTTAACATGCATCTATCGATCTTAAAGAGCAATTTATGGAAATTAGGTTTGCAGAGGAGCTGATCGTGATGATCTGAAGACAGGGTACATCAGGGACATGTCACTAATACATCAAGGGTGAAAACACAGAGAGAGAGAGAGAGAGAGAGCAAGAGAAGTCCAGCTCTAAGAATCAATTCATTCATGACCAGCACATCACCAACACATCATTGGGTTCTTTCATTTCGTCTTTATGCAATCTTTATTGTTCATCACCAGTCGTTAATGACAAAGTAATGAACTCTCAGACAGATTAAGAAAGTGTTTGTTATTAAAAAAAAAAAAAAAAGCACAGTGTGCATTTCTGCATATTTTTAATCTGTGAATATAAGATTTTTGAATTTGCTGTGTGGTTAAAGTTCCACAGTAATAAACCTGCTGGTCAAGAAGGCTTTAAATGAACTAAAACATGGATGTTACCTGCTGGATTCTTTGTAATGTGTTGGATAACTGAATGACCTCTACCTTGGATGGTTCATTATTGTCCAGATTAAATCTTCTGGATTTCTGATTCATTTTTGTGTGTCCTGATGTGTTTCATATCACTACAAAATCTCAAAGATAATATCAATATGTTTGAGGCCATAGTATGTGAAAATATTACTCCTTAAACTTCTCTTAACCAATAGGTGGCGCTCTGGAATGACATTAGCATACACTTTGTGTTCAGGGCAGCACTATGATGACAGACATGAAGTGTCAGGCAGCATGTAGAGCAGAGTTATTCATCACTTCCTGTTTCATGAAGAACCATCAGATATTCATTGGAGTACCATGGCCACACACTTTCAGATTATAGTTTCATGGACATACATTTTCTTCAGGAAGGCCTTTTGTATACTGGCCAGATTTCAGCTATCTAGGACTTACCCCCGAGGAGGATTGTTTTTCATAATAATGCAAAATTGCGGACTTCCTATCTGGTTTAGAGTATGGCTGACATGCTGCATATGTCTACCGAATTTCTTGGACATAAGTGAAACGTTTTAAACCTGTTGAACATTTTAAATGTTTCAAATAATAATAATAATAATAATAATAATAATAAATCTAAAAAAAACCCATTGTAACAGTGCATATTTACAACGTAATATACCCATTATGCTGCAGTTGTAATTCTCAGGAGACCACAACACATCTATTGATCCTCTTCTGAAAATAATCTGAGAAATACCTCTTGTTAATAAATCCTGACTGATGTCCAAAGCCTGCTTACAGCCACACTTGTTAGTGGCTTCAATCAGGTGTTTGAAGGACCATCAGATTAGGGTTTACGGACTGTGCAAGGATTGTGAAACGTGCAGGGAAAAACCACACACGCAAGGAGAACATGCAAACTCTGCACAGAAATGCCCTCAAGCCCAGACTAGGGTGACAGTAATATTCTGACTGATATAAGAGTGCTGATTACCACTATAGTTTTGTACTTTGAGTGAGGCAGTCCAGTTTTAGCATGCATTTTATTTTTGCCAAAATAACTCATTTGATGATGTCTTTTGAAAATGGTTTCTATTGTATTCTGTGTTTTTTGGGGTTGTTTTTCATATTGATCTTCCATTATTGATTTATTGATTTATGTCCTTTGAAAATGAGAAATTTGTCCCGGTTAATAAAATATTTATGAACACAATGCATTAAAAGTGATTTAAAAAAATGCTTTTTAAAGTGTCTTTTTATATAATTCTCACAAGGATTTGACTCAACACACCACATTTAACACGAGTTTGCAGCAAATCTCAATCCCTCTGCTGTTTTTTTTGATATTGGTGAAACCTGAGTGTGTGTTTTGCTTTTGCCAAGAAAAATTGGTATGACTGAAGCAGGTTCCCAGCGGATGTTTTCCTCCTCTGTTGGGTGCATATTTGGGATTCTATCGATTGCTCCCCTGCCTTCAGGGGTAACTGGAGTTACCATCTCAGCAATCAATGCCTCCACAAAACAATAGTTATTCCAAAAAAGAAATATTACATTGTTCTCTTCTATCCAAGCTCAACAACTGGACACATGTGAGGTCACTGTGACCTTGACATTTGACCTTTTTGCCACCAAAAAATCTTTGTTTGAAAAAGAAAATCCCTCAAAGTGTTCTGGAAATATTTGTGTTATTGCCAATAAGATGGACAGGCATTTGTTTTACATTCCAGCTTGAAGACATGATGCCTCCTGCCTGCAGCAGACACTCTTCAGAGCCATAAATACGTGTTTCACTGCAATTTTTTTTCCTCGCAGCCCAGTTATAATCAACTTTTAGTTGAATACTTGAAAGCTGTAATTTGCTCAAGTGTCACTTTGTGACCTTCAAGGAAAAAACAGGAACTTGTACATAAATGCTGTATGTGGCATGCTGCTTTTGAAGTTCTAAACTCCAGCTCCTGTCTTGTTTCTTTGTCAACATCTGGTTTTGCTGCTTCGTGTATCTGAAAATCGGCCGGCACCCTTTTTTGCTTCTGAGGCAAAACAAACCAAACAGATCAGACGGGAACACGACGGTCTTGTCTGAATACAATTCCATTAAAAGAAGAAAAAAAAAGTACTTACAGAAATCTTAATCTGACATCTAAGGGAAAGTTAGTATTAGTAGCATTGCAGTCAGTATCAATATTCAGACACTAAAGCGCTGAGTCAGCGCATACTATATTTGAGGAGACAAGCTGTACCAGTACAAGAGCCAAGCAATGTACTGCTGAGCCACACTCATAAACTGTGCTTTTTTTTCTTTCCAACAGATGTCCAACTATTCACAAACATGTGAATAATTAAATGGATTCAAGACTTAAAAAAAAAATTATGTTTCAATAAGGCTGTACTGTCTTTAACTTTCATAAAACTACATTATACAACTCTCCTTGCAATAAGCCAAACAATCCCTGTAGGTATGTGACTCATGGAGATCCACAATTAAACGTGTAGCTCAAAAATTATAACTGCCATCTTGATATAATGTTCCTGTTCTGAATTGTCACACCCTCGAGGGGTGTTCTGTGTTTTTCTTTATTAAAGTTGTATTGACACGGCATGAACTCATTAACATTCAAAAACAACAAAACCTTCTAAATCCAAAACATAATCATCCATTAAAATGTGAAAAGTGATAGAGGTTTACAAATATATGTGTATTTTCAAGATTGTAGCAGGAAGATTACAAAGTCTGAAGTTCCAGTGGTTTTTAATAAGTTTCTATTTTCTTAACCGAGTCACTTGTTGCTAAACGATGAAATGCAAAGTGGTGGTTCAGTAGTTAGAGAATCTTTCTTGAAAAAAAGAATTGACCACTCCAATCACTGAATGAGCAACAGATATAGTTGCTGGACTTGAAAGCCATCACCACTGTGGGCCCTTGAGCAAGGCACCACAATTGTTCCACTGCTCCTAATAAAGTGGTTTACACGATGAACACGATTCGCCAAATGAAGAGGAATTCCTCACAGTCAATACTTTTTTTGTTCGATTTTTTGCTCTATCAAATTGCAAATATGAGAAAGAACAGATGAAACGTCTATATAATTTCACTGACGTATCTCTGCAGATTGAAGTGTGAATAGTTTATTTGTTGTGTTTTTTTTCCCCTCCCGACTCTAAAACTTTGCACTCACTTCCTGTTAGTGGTGGTATTATGGATCAAAGGAAACCGATTAAGAGCCGCAGGAGAAACAGCAAACAACTTATCTTCCACTGCAGTCGAGGCATGAGTGGACCTGCTCGCTGACAGATTAACTGCTGCTTATGGCTTTAGGTTACAAAACAATGTCCAGCAACACACAGACACACACACACACACACACACACACAACGAGACAAATACAACCGCACACAATATAAACGTCCACATGTGGAGTACTCTAAGCTTCACATGGGATTTTCAGTGAGACGATGATGTAAAAACTCCACAGGGGGGCCTTTCACAGCAGCAGCAGACCTTGTGGGGATTAGGTGTTTTGCTCGAGGACACTTGAGCAGGGTGGATCCGGCCTGTTCATACTCTTGATCTGTTGTCCAGCACACAGCTAGAGCAGTTAACAGACGGTCAAACTGTCTGTTTTTCTGCTGCAAACCTACAAAGAACTGAAGACTGGAAATAATCAGTAACATTTTTTGAAGCTTAACATGTAAATATTGTTGAGGTTCTAACCTCACAGGAACTAAAACAAGAACTCAATGAGTCATTTAAGTAATATTTTCACAATTGTGCCTGCATTTTACAAAGAGGATATCTAATTTTTAGCTGGGAAACAACTAAATAAATAAAAAAAAATGTTCTATGGGTGCTAATAAGTTAAAACTGCATTTGATCAACTCTTATTTTCAACTTTCAAATTCGCTGTAACTCCTCTTGGTACAGAACAGCGCCCTCTTTTGATAAAAAGGGTAAAATGCACAGAAATTTCCAAATTTCACGTGTTATGATTTAAAAACCTGAACTCTTTGCACAGAACAATTGACCTATACAAGATCTGTTCAGGAATTACGCATGAAAAACATAATTTTGCAAAAAGTGTGCTTTAGAATCAGTTAAATTACAAAACCAAAAAGGTAAAATAGAGCCCAGCCTTTGTGGTTTTTATTCTAATACAGAGTTAATATCTTGAGCAAGATATGCATTTTTCTAATAAGTAGATTCAATTCTTATCTGTAAAATGGGTATTATTTGTTATTCAAAATATATAAATAATTACGTTTTTTTCCCAAATTCCAAAGAAATGAAAACTCAATTATTAAAGTTTCATCTCTTAATGAAAACCAACATGTCTCACAAAAACTGTGCATTGGTGTTTTCTTTGTGTGCAACATTGGTTTTAACTATTTTTAGTGAGGTTAGTGGATAAAGTGCACACTTTGTTGTGTCATTTATTTACTTTGCCTTCCTTTCAACAAACTGTTTGAAACAAATTTAAATACATTTAGGCAGAAATAAAAACATTTATTTAAAAAAGTGCATCGACAATTGGTTAAAAAATACTTAAGGTCTAAAAGACATATATCAAAAAAACAAAAGCGAGGTGTTTATAAAAGAAATGCATAGCATGTTCAGTGTGTAAATACAATAAAATAAAGTGGACATAAGACTGAAACATGTGACAATGTCTTCATGGATGGAGATTTTTTTTTTTTTACGATTAAATATAAGGAAGTATTGGAAAAATTAAAATAAAAAATGAATATTCCTCGTATGTAAACCATTGATACTGGTAGTCTTTCTGGCTTTTCTGAATAAAAAACAAAACAGCACATAGTCATTTTCAAAGGAAAAAAAGCACAGATGTACATGTATAATTAAAATACCAGATCGTTAAACAGAATAAATATCTGATTTGTGCAGATGTTAAGATGTAAGAATATAAATAAAGATAAAAACTAAAGAAATTATCAAAAACATCTGGCATATAAAGCTCGTTCTAATTCTGTTGATAACTTCCAGTTGCTGCATGACAAAAAAAAAAGAAGAAAGTTTTTCTCAAGATGTTCCGGGAAACACAAATAACAAGTACAAGTCCAGTTCCCATCAACCTGTATCCTCGCGTATCTTCTTTATTACAAGCAAAACTTCCATCAAAATAAACGTCTACGGTGGCTTGCCCACAGCGACAGCGAACATTTGTTTTTAAAGTAGCTCGACTCCTCGGAGCTGCAAATATTTTCCTTGAAAACGCAGCTGGAGGCGCAGCTCAGTCACACAACATCACCACATCGCAGTCGTGTGGTTACACAACACCTGGCTGCACGCTGATGAAGTGGTGAGGACTCACCGCCTCGCAGCGAGACGATGCCCAGTCTGAACCTGGGCTTGGAAGCCTTTATTTTGCGGAGTTTGCATGTTATAAGTAAATTGAGAGATAAGAAGTAAGTCTTACTGGGTTTTTTTTTTCTTTAAAGCTTCACAGCTGAGTTGGTGAAGCTTCATGTAAACTTGATCTTTGCTCCATTCTCCGAGAATCTGAAGTCTTTCTTCGACAAGAAACCTCTGGGTTTGATACCGGAGTTCAGTCTCCAACTCCAGAAATTTAGGATTCCCAGTCACCTCCGTGGTTTTCCTACTCCACCTTCCAAATGGCGATCTTTCCGTCGTGTTTCCCGGCGCCGCTGAGGACATAGCGGTCTTCGGCCGAGCACAGCGCCATCACCTTGTCGTTGTGGCCGTGCAGCTCCTTCAGGACCTGCCGGCACTCCGTGTCCAGGATGTAAATCTTCCCTTTGGTGGAGCTGCGGCCCATACCACCTACCCACACCTGGACAAAAGGCAAAGAAAAGGTGGCTCGCTTACATTGTGGATCATAAATGGATCAAGCTACCAAACTTGTGCATCACAAAGGGATGATCAAACAGTCTTCCTGTTACATTTCACAATGTTTTGGCTCATTATTATTAATTTTATACAGTTGCTATTTTAATATTACTTGTATGTATTTATTAATGCCTGTCAGTAGTGTGTTTGACATATTTTGACATTAAAGGCACTCACTCAACTATCAGATCTTTTCCACAGTTCAAACTGAACTATACATGTTAAGAGTGGAATGGACAATAGGAGTTTTCACATTGAAATCACCCCTTAAAGTCATAAAACATCTCTAACTATGATAGTTATTTAAACAAAAAAAGAGATGGTATGATCTCTGCAACCTGGTTGGTTTATAATCAAAAAGACTCACATCTGACAAAACAAAGAAATACTAGAAAGGAAAGCTAGCCGATCAAAACCATGCAGCCTTTTATCAGGTTATATATATTTATATTAATCAGACTTCAACATATAGCTCGATCTTCCTAAACAGCCAGAGTTTTTCATGTGGAATATTATTGCTGATTAAAAGTGACTTTACTCAGAAGTTATATCTGAATGGAGATACGCTGAGGATTGGTGGTTGAATTATCTCTGCGGCACAATACACAGATACGTCTGAGATAACATCAGGACTGTTGTGCCCGAGCAAGCCCAAGTCTGTTGAACTGTTTTTTTGTTGCTGTGAATGTGCATGAGTCCAGCGAACTGACCTGGTTTTTGACTTTAATCATGCAGTGACATCCGGCGCAGTCCTGTAAAGCCACGCGGTGGATCGGTCTGGTCGTGTCTTTGATGTGCCAGACACACACTTCTCCAGAGTCCGCGCACACACTCCACAGCTCCTCCCTCTGATGAACATGAAGAAGAGGTTAACAGTTTAGATTTAAAGAGATTATAAAAGAAAGTGCAGAAATCGTCACGTGTGAGTACCTCGGATAGCAGCAGCATGGAGCTGAATGTAGCTGTGGAGCCTTTTTGTTGCTCTGGCAAATTCATGCGATGCTTTAATGAACCAGTCCTCCACATCTCCATAATACTGTCTCTGGAGCCTACAGATAAAAAAAAAAAAACTCTTTGTTTTCAAGATTTGAATGTCACCTGTGAGGTTATAATTCACATTTGAAAGTGGGAAACTTACAGCACCAGAGCGTCCCGTTGGAGCTGTAAACAGACTGCAGATAATCACAGGAGAGACGAAACTGTCTCTTCACCTGCAGGATGGGAAACGTGATCAATTAATAACCGACTAAAAATAATTTAATGGCTTGTTACACCTTTTCAGTCTAATCACTATTCCAAGTGCAAATACTGTGTCTGTGCTAAGAGAGCCTGTGTAACACAGTGACCTGTAGTGTCGAGACGTCCCACACCATGACGCTTCCCTCTGCACTGCACGAGTACGCCACCTTTTGGCTGAGAAACACACAACAGGTAGGTAACGTTAGCTCTGCTAAACATGGAGATTTATCCAATTTAAATTGATAAAGTATTAAAAAAATATATCTTGAAATTTTTAAGGGAAAACTGATTAACTGAAAAAAAACAAAATTTCATTTTACGTGAAACAAAAAAAAAAAAAGCTCACATATAAACAAGTTTGTTGCATAAAAATGGAAAAAGGTAGATATTTTTAAATCGAAGAGAATAAGCTGCATATGAAAATGTAGACAATGTATATGTGAAAGCATATCAAATTACTCAATTATGAATGTAAATCTGCTGATTAGGGATTCTTTTTTTTTTTTTTTTACACAAAAAAATGTATTCATGGCCAGTCATTCAAACTGTTTGTATAATACTGTAACTGAAAATAAAAAAGAAATGACACAAAGTTCTAAGTTTTGTGAGGGAGTTTGTGATGACAGTTGCTTTGACTGTGTTACCTGTATTTATCCGTGTCGAGCGCCAGCCCGGTGACTTCAGCCCGGTGTTCAGTCAGCTGTCTGTTACACACCATGGCCACCATACTGATTATGTAGATCACAGAGTCCTCAGAGCCCATCCAGACCTGATCCTTGTCCACTCCCAGCATGCAGTTCTGGCACAGATATGAAATCAATCAGAGGTCATGCACGCATCCATAGATTTCGGAAAAACAATCTGCGTCCCAAATGCTAAGCATGTGTTGGGCAGGGTAAAAAAAAAAAAAAAAAAATCAATCATTACCCCTAGATCTGGATTATTATCTGTCGATGTTGACCTTATGAGTGACTGGTGATCTCTTGAGGCTGTAAACTGCTTCCCAAACCATTTTATCTCCTGTCTTTGTGACACAAACTTAGATAAAGTGAGCATCAGCCCCATAAGAAGTTGTCTAAATCTTCAATAAATCCTCCCTTAATTAAAAAAATGAAGCCAGTATTTATCAATATGAGTAGACCTATTTATTATGATGTTTATTATGTGGTTTGTGTGCAGTTTTTCTTTTATCCTTTGGTGTTTTATATTTGTTTATACATTCATTAACCAGTGTTTTAAATTGCTCCTTGGTGATTAATAAATTATTCTGAATCTTGAATCTTAAGTTTGCAGGATAATTACTAATGTTCACTGTCTGGGGAAATACAAACTGCCGAGGGTTCCATTTATGAGAACGTTCATGTGTACAATACCTAAGTTGTCCACTAGGTGGCAGAAGTTCCCAACCAAACAACACAGTCCTGTCAACTTTAGTGTAGCTGTTCTATTAAAAATAAAACCAATAAACATCACTGGAAGAAAATTCAGTTTTCTTTTGCCAAAAACATTTTCAGGTTTAGCTTCACTCCAACATTCTTATCATTCACAGTTTACGTCATATTTCAGGTTACTGTGGAAGTAAGAGAGATATTGAATGCATGACCTGGTAGTGAACCGTGTATAAACACACTGATTAGGCAAAGCAAACACACACACACACAACCACACACACACACAGGTTGACATGTTTCATGTGACCTGCATGCCTGATGCATCAGACAACGATGAACACAGTCTGAAGAAATATCTTAAAATTTCACACTCTGCCTTAAAGTTGTCTGCAGCGACTGTTTTTACAACATAGAGTCCAACATACACTCCCAAACACTTTGAGGCCTGAAGCTCGCAGTGTTGGAGTTTGAAGTGAAGCAGCGGGAGAGGAAAATCCACCTGAAGACAACACTTTTATCAGTATCAGATGTGGGTGACGAGCAGCTTACGCGTCGATTCTGCTCAGCAATAAGAAGCAGATAAACATCTATCGTGGTGCTTTTTATTTAGTAACTGAAGAAAAACCTGTGTCCACATCATAAATCAGGTTGATGTGGTCAAAAATAAGGATGTTTGTCGACCAAGCATTGAGCAGTTATAGCAACTTCAATACATCATTAGGTAATATTTCTTTAACCATTGCACTGCCTTGGACTTCAGAAATTTTGTTCTCAGTGATGTGGAGGTGTAAGTAATGAAAGACAAACCCACTTTAAGTTTAAATTCCCACCGTGAACTGAAGGCAGCTACAAGGACCCTCAAATCCAGTGTTCACCACGACTCCACACAGTGACAAAGAGTAGAAGCTGTTTCTGACAAACATCCTGATTAATTAATATTTGCACGCCATCGATGACGGTGTGGGTTTGAAGAGAACAATGATTTACTGAAGTAGGACACAGAAGTATTTAAACATGCCAAATTATTTTTGTTCAACTCTATTTCTTTCCACATTTGAAAGCCACATTTACATTGGATTATTTTAAAAAAGATCTTTAATTTTTGTCTAATTTATGGCTTTTGTGATATTTTACAGGAAGTCTATAACTCTTAATTTTGAACCTTATTGTTTACCTACTAACAGAGTCCCAGGTGCCTTTGTTAAATACTCAATAAGAATTTTTTTTGCATCAAGTTTTTTTTTTTTTTTGTACTTGCTATTACGATAACACGTACATACATGCTGTAGCCTGTCTGTGGGAATGAAATTTGTCATAATGGTTGTATTTACACATTGTGCAAGGCCAGCTTTCCTCAATGTGTCAATATCGTTTATTGGTTTACAATGTTGTGATTAACTGGAGTTCTACAACTTGTTCAAGAGAGTGTCATCACTCTAAAATAATAAACCTCAAGTCCAGAGGCATGAACAAGAGATTTCTGTTTCATTTTGATATAAAAGTCATTTTAGCATTTAGCCTGCTTCGGGCTCTGTGTGAATCTTTTCGGTCTACATACCGGGAGAGGAAGCCCTTTTAGAGAAACCCCACCACCACCAACCATCACAGACAATTAGGGATGACTACAGATGACTAACTTGCTTTGATAACTGAAGGTAAAACAATCCTGGGTGGACTTTGTACACCGCTCATTATATTGAGGAAGGCCGTTTATCTTTCAATATCCTTCTTTGATCCCCCTTGTCCTCTGGCTTTTCTTCCCACTGTCACACTTTAGTTACTAAACATCAAAAACACGGCTCGTATACAAATGTGAAAAGTTTTTAAGCAAGCCTACGACAAACTAACTGTGTCTGCAGCTGAGAAATTTGTTTTTAATATTGATAGGCTTCTAGGTGACGCTGCAGGACTGAATTTCATCACAGCCTTTAGCTTTGTGTTTTTCTGCATTCCCTCTCACGTTTCTCTTTGTGTACATTTCCAGTTGCGTGTGTTTACGGCAGCTTGTCTCCTTCACTTACCAGTCTGGCCTTTCCGATGTGGCAAGTGTGTGTGAGGGACCAGCTGGAGGCATCAAAGACCATCACCTTTCCCCCGCTCACAGACACCCATAACTGACCTGAAAAAACACACACACACACACACACATGCTTGAGCCGTTATTTCGTCACTCCTTATCACTACATTGTGGCCTACTGATCACCAGTGTTCACTTTTACCACAATATAAATAGAAATGCGAGTACCACAGATGGCCAAACGAGACAGTGATGGACTAAGAGTGTAAACATTTTTTAAGAACTGTATGACTTGCTTATGCGAGATATCAGTACCAGGGGTTTTCCCTAAGTGATAGTTTGAAAGGAAACATGTTCAAAACTATTTTTTTCACAGCCGGGCTCCACCCTCGAGCTAACGTTCGATTTTCCTCCCAACGTATTCATTGCTATTTAAAAACTCTGCTGGTGGAAATATAAAAAAAAAAAATCTGCGCTGGTTTTCACAGCAGGAGCAGAGGACGACGGTGGGACACAGAGAAACTGGAAGTGAAAGGCGGGAGGAAAAAAAACAGAGGGAGAAGGGAGTGGTGTGGAGAAAGAGAGGGATGAGGGGGGTTGGGACCTGTGCCAGGAACTCAATCCAGTGACCTATATTCTAACCAGAGAGAGAGAGGGAGAAGGAGTCGGAGAAAATCAGGGAGGGAGGACCTGAATGGCTCATTTTGTTCTTTAGGCTGCTGCAGAAGAACTGAGCTGCGTTTGTATAAGTGTGAATCACTGAGTATGAGTATGCATGAGTGTGTTAGTGGTGGTTTTCAATCCGACACCACCAAGTATCCGAGTGGCCCCAGATGGTCGTTCGCTGAAAGGCCAAAGCTTTGTAGTTGCTTCGAGTTCCCTCCCTGCCACGTACTGTGCCACCCATTAAAAAAAAAAAAAAAAACCCTTCTGAGGCTTTCATACAAAACAAGGCAGAACAACAGTAACAATGTACACAAAAAGACACCGGAAGAGTTTCAGTTACTTGAAACAAATATTTTTACTTAAAAAAACACCAAGTTTCTCTAGTTTCCTGAAATCCAATGACTATGGACGTGTGTGAAAGCTGATGATTAATGAAACACATTGGAAATTGTGTCTGAAAGACATAACGCAGATAGCTTTTAGCTCTTCTGTATTCGTGTTTATTGGCCAATGGTTAAATAATTCAATAATATTCAGTGTGACTTACAAAACAAGACGTAGAGACATTGTAGGTGAACTTTATTATAATGTGCTTTTTGTGTTGTTCCTCAAACTTTGTCTTTGACACCAATCATCTGTCAAATTCATTTGTTTTGTTTGCAAAAATTCTGATTTAATAGTTTGTAAAAGGGGGTCAAAGTCTGAAAAAATCTGAATAGTTGAAAATAATAAACTACCTAAGGAAAAAAATTAAGACAATATTTTTAAAAATATAACTATAATGTGAACAGAATAACAGTTTTGTCAAAAAAGTAAATCAATAACTCCACCCACGCCCCTAAAAAAAATTGTATGGTAACAAAATTATATCACTTAATTTCAATAAATCAACAGTATTTTAAGACAATAGAGCAGGTGGTCAGAACAATGCAAAGAAGAAACCTGAGTGATTGTTTACTTATGTTGGTGATAGTATGTAACATTGCAAATGGTACAATTGATGTTTTGACTTTATGTAAAAGAACAAATAAAATAAAATGTTTTTTCTCACACCTTTTCTTTTGAAATTTGACCAAAATGTGTATTATTTGCACAAAAATGAAAACATTTATCATTAACGAATTAATGAATGAATTATTAGGTGTAATCTTCAGCTGTGTTTCTTAAGTTCCTTCACCAACACAGTCTTCCAGTGCATAATATTTTAATTAGTGGTTGTAGGGGCTTAGTGCTAGGGTTTAATATAAAAACCCTCATTTGAATAGTCTTCGTCACTCGTGGTGTTTTTCTCGTGGTGTTGAGCAGTCTACTTGAGTTAGCATACAATTTTTTTTTTTTATCTCGTTGTGCACCTATTAACCAGAATTCAATATATCCAAAGTCCAGTTTATACAGAATGCTAAAAAAAAAAAAAAAAAAAAAATTACCACCCCAGTCTTGTTTCCACTGTACTGGCAACGTGTGGAATTAAAAAAAAATGATTCTAAAATGTTACTCACCATCTTCAAAGCTTGATTAGTTCCCGAATACACAACAGAATGTTTAATTGCTCCTTTAAATGACCTTAAATATAGCCTGAATCCTCTAGCAGGTCTCTGTTAATGATTCCAAGAATTTGATTCGAAACCAAAGGTGACGGGGCCTCAGTCTAGGAGTCGGAAAGCTTTCACTTTGTTAGCTTTCAAATCTCCTTATTTACTTCATCAAACAGGATTTTGTAATCAACAAGATCTAATAATTTTTTTTTTTTAAATAATCTATTTCTACAACTTTACCTGCCCTTTCGTCCAATTGTTTTAAATATTTCAGATTAATTCCGATGTGAAGTGTCTGAAAAAAGTATTTTTTCCCCCCACAGGTTATGATCTTGAATTTGTCAGTAACCAGCATTTTTAGTGAGGGTAAAACGTTTTTGTTACTATAGCCTATTTCTGAGCAGGTTTCAAAATTTCTGAGGCTTCCTTCCTTAAGTTTTACTGTAAAAGGCGGTGGGGAGGAAGGTGTGCTGTTGAGAAACTGTACGCAAAGTGCAACTTTGACACGACCTCCCATGTTTGAATGATTAATAGAAAGCCTTAGAGGAAGGTGATGACAACTCAAATGTTATCAGTTAATATAGGTCAGTAAGGCGGCGTCACAGTAGGATTGTGACCCTGCTCTCCCGCTTCAAACAGCCAATTACAGGCTCCCACAGAAACAAATCATCAAAGAACTTGATGCCTGCCATTGAAGCGGCGGCTCGGTTAAGGGAAATATTCACAACCGGTGTGTGTGTGTGTGTGTGTTCACCTGGTGTGTACAGGAGGACATCCACAGCCTGAGGTGCAGCAAGTTCCAGCGAAGGGTTAATTTTGTGCTTCAGCGTCTCTGCGGTAGTCTTGGGCACCATCATCGGGACTAGGGACAAACAAAGGAGAAGTAACTGACCTTTAACATGTGGTAAACACACAGGAAGAAAAGAAAAAAAAGGACTTCACTACCATAAAAATGCAAAAACTGCCTTGAAAAGAT
>OMNM01030736.1:0-11601 GCA_900302745.1 Parablennius parvicornis
CTCTCTCTCTCTCTCTCTCTCCCTCTCTCTCTCTCTCTCCCACACACACCTGTTTCACATTTCAGTGGCGCATGTCCTGAAAACTCAAACACCACCGAGGTGATCGTCCTAAAATTAGTTCATCGACTATAATTGTATCTCAGCTAAAATATCAGAATTCAAAACATGTGTGTCCATTGTCTTACTGAAGTGTTCATCTGAAAAATGTACAATGTCCTGACCTTGTTTCTTCTTCTGCTGCTTCTTACATGAATGGTGGTCTTGAAAAATCAGAAACTCACAAACCCCATTGGTGTTATGGAATTTTTTGGAAGTTTTCTGTCTGATTATAATCTAAATTCTAATTTACAATTGCAAATCTCCAATTCATTGATTTGAAAAAAAAAAATAATAATTTGAAAGAAGCACAAAAAAGCATTTTATTTTATAATCTGACCCAAATTCTAACAATGTAAAGAAAAAAATTATTATTGTTCTGTGGGACATTGTAGGTGGTTAAAGCAGTCCAAAATAGCTCAATAGATATTAGTGGTAATGGGAAAAACCTTGAGAACTGACATAATGATTCCAATTCAATGATCCTCAGAGCTCCAAACAACAGAAAGTTTGGTTTAATTCAGTGTTGTATTTGATCCTCTTCAGTTCTGTGCTCGTCTTCATGACTTCAAGTCAAGATGAAATTCATTTTCTCCTTGAGGTTTGAGTCTTCTGGATATAAAATTATATGTTTTGCTCATTTGCTCGTGAGGTTATTTTTATGATGAAAGGTAATTTTTTTCATGTGAATTGTTATTTTTTTTTTTAGAACTCAGTGGTTTAACACCACACAGTGTTGGTTTTCTTGGGTTTCAGAATGAATAACTAGAAGCACAGTATCCCACTGTTTTTCATAGTTTGTTTTCCTGATCACTAGATGTTTCCTCATCCATCCATCTTCTCTGAAAGTGTTTTTGGGTTCTGGAGCTATTCCCAGTTAACTATAGGTGAGGACAGGATCTTGGACAGATCTCCAGTCCATCACAGCACAAACACACAGAGACAGAGAAACCACACACACTCACATTCTCACCTGGAGAATACAATAGCTACTATATATCTAACCTATCAAAAGCAGGAAATGGGAGGTAAAATCAAAACGCTCTGGCAAATACGATATTCTTTGTTTGATTGTGCATTACACATTGGAAGCACACAATAGCAGTTCTTAAAGGCAAATTTAATTTGTAGTTCTTTGCCAGATGAAGGTACTATAAAAATACAAACTTGATTGTACTGCATTAGAAATCCGAGTGTTTTTGATAATTCGTCACACAACAGCACATTAATCTACTTTCTGATTAGTAAACAGATAAAAAAGTGGTCACATGATGATGCAAAACAATGTTTACCAACACAAGCAAAAACCTCATGAACCTGAACTCTGGAATCTACTCACCAGCTGTCACTCATCGGTGCTCCACCACAAAGCTCATCGTGGTCCCATCAAAGGAAGGTGGGGCAATGATCCGGGTCCCTTGTTGAGAATTGAAGCTGATAACCGGTCGCTTAACGTTGGAGATGCCGTGCGGTGGCCTGATGGCGGTTGGCGCTGCTTGTTGAGCCCCACCGACCGTGTGGGGAAAGCTCCCGGTGGTCATATAGACAGGACTCTCCATGTAGACACCCTCAGTCTGGTGTGAAGAGACTTGCTCCTCACCACCAACCGGCGGCTGCACCAGCGGCTGTGTGGGCATCACAGATGGCGCAGGCATAAAGCTTGGGTATAACATATACGCGGGACCAGGGCTGAGAGCCAGATGTGGGATTGGGAAAGGTATTGGTGCCATTGGAGGCTGTGACATGGGAACTTCTACATATTGACCAAGTTCTGGGTCAAAGAGACGTTTAGTTGTTACCTGGACTGGAGTGTCGACCAGGTAATAGTTTCCACTGGAGGGATCTAAGAGCATTTTCCTCTCTATGGTCTGGAATGGCTCCATGTTGAGCGCCGGGTTGACTGCTGGGGAGAAGCAGTAGAACTGTGGCTGGCTGGGGGGCAGGGCTCTGGGTACGGAGTGGTAGATGGATGCTGACGTGCTCTCTGGTGAATGAGTTTCCATCACAATGCTGGGGAGTTTGGTGGCCGGGTTGTGGTCTTTCTGGCTTCTTATTTCAGTTCCCATTTGTCTTTGAGAAGTGGCTGTCGAAGAATACAACGATAGTTTATCTTCCAATAAGGATTGTTTGTTGCTCGCGGGATGAGAGTTGACCGGAATGGTTAAGTAGTTGTCGTTGTCAGTTGATGCACTTGAAAATCTGTCAACCAGTTTTGATTCATCAATGTCATTTCCACGTTTCCCTGCCTGATTAGTTTTTACTGATGCAGGTAATTTGGGAAAATCCAGGACAGGATTTCTTGTCTCGACGAGGATTTGTCTGTTAGTCTTCAGCTGTGGGGGTGTTACTGGTGTACGGGATTTGACACTGGTGCTGAGGTTGAACATAGCTTTGCCCCCTGTGGTGCTCCAGGTTTGTACTGACTGAGGAAGCTGTCGCTTGTTGTCATCTTGCTTCATCAAGCTTTCTCTGATCGGGGTTATCATCTTTGCTGTTGATGACTTGTCCATACTTGAGCAGGCCCGTTCTACACTGTGTCCTCTTGCTCCTCCTCTATCAGGCCCTCCATTCACATCCTCACTGGCTATCAGTGACAAGAGGCGGCTGTCTGTCAGTGGCTGAGCTTCATTCTTCCTTTTCCACTCATTTTTTTCAAACACATAAAGCTGCTCCATGGTTTTTACAGCCGCTTGGAGTTTCTCCAAAGCTCCCTGATTTGGTATCTTCAACTCAGATTTTTTATCTATGTCAAAGGTGTTTTCTTGCTTGTTGGTGCCGTTTTCAGTCCTTAATCCAAAACTTTCCTCTGAATTTGACATGTGGATCAGAGCTCCCCTTTGCAGAGGATCAGTTTTAGTTCCCTCTGGAGACGACTTGTCTGTGTCACATTGCTGCAGTTTAGTTGCCTCGATATTTTCTGGGGTTTTTTCATAACTATTAGTGTTCACAGATTGATATTTTATCACTATAGGTGACACAGAATTGGGATTTCCATATAAATTCCTTGTTTTTTGCTCTTGTTGGCTGTCAGAACAGTAAAATGTACTTTTATTGTCACTACTGTCAGATGGAACAAAGTGATAGGAGCTTTTAACCAGTTTACGAACGTCTCTCACTTGGTGAATAGGTGTTTGCAATTTCCCTTTAGTGTCTCTAACATCTCTTACCATGAAATGTGGGACTTTGTCTGAAGCCTCCCCCCTGGAAACTGCAGCCAGCTGGTATTTGGAGTCATCTGCCTTGACGAGTCTGGCTGCCGTACAGCCGGCACTGGGAGAGAGCAGCTTTGAGGCGCCTGACGGATCGTTTTTATTTCCCCTGGTACTCCTCAGGTTTATTTTAATTTCCGGAGGGTTGGATGGGGTCGCATTCCTGGAGTCTGCGATGTATAGTGTGCTATCAGAGCGCAGTTTTATATCACCTCCACTTCCGTTAGGAGAGTAAGACGTTCT
This sequence comes from Parablennius parvicornis, assembly GCA_900302745.1. Taxonomy (NCBI): domain Eukaryota; kingdom Metazoa; phylum Chordata; class Actinopteri; order Blenniiformes; family Blenniidae; genus Parablennius; species Parablennius parvicornis. The sequence goes on from OMNM01030736.1 coordinate 3,549, forward strand.
CTGTGGTTGTTTTTGAACATGTCCATTGTTGGACTGCCGTTGTATACTTGGCACGAACAAATGAGACATTTTTGTTGTTTTACTTCCGTTTTCTGAAGATCGCTGTCCCGTCACGTCGCCAGCCGATCGCTCCTCAAGAGTTTGATGGCTTTTACGGTCCTTTTGAAACTCGACCTCTTCGTCCCTCCAGCATCTGAACGCGTTATTTTGGCCACGAAGCAACGCGCTGTTAAACGCCTCCAAAGTGCCTATTTTAGTAACAATGCCAACTTCACCTGTCGACTCCGAGTCTTTTGCAGGAGTTGCAATGGCTCGTTTCCGAGAGCCGGTGGTGGGATCGGGGGAGCCGTCTGAGCCGTCCGGTTCCTCCACGCACATTTCTGCATATTGAGAGCTGCTGTGAAACTCTGAGGCATGCCTGAGCTGCTCCCTGCCACCCTTCACCTCAGCGTCGCTCTCCCGGCGTGCAAAGCATGATGAAGGCACTGGATGCAACTCACTGATCTCTCCCCTTTCCATTTTGCGCTCCTGCTCAAACTGCATCTTCTTAGAAATCACATTTTTGATCAGGCTGGACGCCAGGATGGCTTTCTTGTGTGTGTCTTCCATGGTGTTACAAGGCTGCTGGGTCTGTCTGTTTTGGCTGCTTAGCAAACTGTTGGTAACTTCATCTGTGGAACGTGATCCTGCAGCCTTTTTCCAAAGTTCGAGCGTCTTTCACCCAGGGACATTCCTGATTTGACATTGCAATGAAAATTCAGGGGCTCTGTGAGCCTAATTGCCCCGCAGTGCCCCTGAGCTGAATCATCTCTCAGTTTAATGTCTTTGGAGGATGGCCATGCTCAGCGGTGCAGTTCTGTGACTTTAAATGAGGTGGTTGAGCTCCGAAGCCACTGTCACATGTTCACATTGCCATATTTCAGGTCAACAAAGGTGGACTACCTGTTTTGTTTTTTTTGTGGGTTGCTCTGGCTCAGATCATTCACTTGACACTGGAATTTATGACATTAAAGTATTTCAGAGATATAACCAGTCAATCACAAATGACACAGCTCTTAAAGTGACACATGTTCCACTCCAATTGTTTGTTGTTCTGGTAATTGTTAATCCGCATGATGTTCTGTGTTTATAACTGGTCTGAGCAAGGATCAGACTTCTAGACCGACACCACTCATCCAAAAGGCTTCAACCACAATAGACAGAAGAGAGCGGATGACATGACTCAGCACAAATTGTTGCATGTGACTTTCAAAAACCGTTAAATTGTGATAACCTGGATCCTGAATATTTGGTTATGTGACATTTTAAGCACTGCGTTCACACACACACACACACCCACACACACACACACACACACACACACACACACACACACACAATAAAGAAGGGAAGACATGCACTGAATGTGTTTATTAAACATCTTCAACATCTAGCAGTTCATGTTAACATAAAACGTTTCTTTTTTCTAAGACAAACATTCATCCACATTAATGTGTTCCCGTTACTCCTTCTTCAGCAAACACTAAGACTAACTTGTTGACACTGTTGGAGAGGAGAGCTGACTGCTTCTCAGGCGGATCTAGACAAATATTTATGGGGTGGCGAGAGGGGGGCAGGGATTTTAGTGGGGTGACAACATATGGCAGACATATATACACTGAATGTAATCACAGTTATCACAGTTTGATGAGAAATAGTACATACACACTACCAGAAGGGCACAGGCTGCCATTCACAAACTCATTTAGACAAACCTCAGACAGTCGTCTTGCATTTGAGGTATCATATTAGAAAAAAGTGAGCGTATGATGTGACCTCACCAGTGGTGGAGGAAATACTGAAGCCCATCACTTCAATAAAAGTTCAGATAACTTAATATAACATAATATATAGCCTACTTAAGTACAAGTAGAAGTACTACATTAACAATCCTACTTATGTCAAAGTAAATAAGTATTAGAACTAAGATTACTCACTCAATGGGTTTTCTCTTTATGGTATGGTTGTGTGTGAAAAGTGCTATGATTATGAAGGTTGATTTAATTATATCTTCAAATAATTTATAGAATTGTAAATTTTTTCAAAGCAAAACATTTGACTCTATTGGCTGTGTTATTGAAAAAACAAAACAAAAACCTAAAGTATCCAGAGTTGACATGGTTACACCTAGGTTAGTAACTGACTAGACTATTAATAAAAGACAAATTTAGTACTGGTAATTAGTTTGACTAATTAGTTTTTGACATTTGTACTTTATTCGAAAATTATTCCTCACTGATGATTAACTAAAGATTTTGGTCTAATAACAAAACAAAGAATTTGAGGATATAATGACATAAAGCTCAAGTCAGAATTCTCAGTAAGTTATCTGATCAAACAGACAAACTGATTGACAGATTATTCAACATTTCTAATTAACAGAATATTCAACTGTTAAAATTGCAGCCCTTTTTTTTTTTTTTTGAAACTTTCTTCAACTTTCTAAACATGACAATTCAGCAAGTCTTAATGCTGGCAAGGACCATCTAAAAACATGTTCTTTATTTGCACACAGCAGTTTTGATATAACAGTTTCACTGTTATTTCAATTACCAAAGGTTCCCGTTCAATTTCAACAAGAGTTGATTTTCAAAGTTTGTTAGCGCTCGTCTGCCTGTTTGTGGAGAAACGAGCAGAGTGTTGATTCTGAGGGACAAACTGAGAACATTGAACACTAACTTGAGGATGTTCATGCTGACCTGGTTCGATAATTGTCTTGTTGTGTTGTGGTTTGTTGAATGTTTCTCTTCATAACACCGGACAAGTGGTCCAGCTCTGACCGTGAACTGCTGCCTGGTGATGGGACAGACTCCGTCTCCATGTGGGCTTTGGCAATGGTGTCGTATCAGGGTATTACATGAATAATCCACCGACATTATGATTCCACCTCTTTTCACTCTATCAACAATATAACAGCCTAACTAATTTCCTAACAAAGAGAACATTTAGAAAAAAAAAACAGATATGAATTTCACACAGATTCACACATATAACATTTTATCGACAGGTTCAGATTGCTGTTAAAGTGTGTGACAACATGAGAGAGCTGCTGTTAAAGGGTCAGATCGTTCTGGGTAAACCAGAGAAAGTGTCAGTAAACAAACTTAATATAACCTCAGCTAATGTGTATAAGCCCCAGAAAATAGCATAGCAAGAGCTCTGCTTCCCTCAATGTGTATCTTTAGCTTAATGTTTGAACGCCAGCAGTTTGTTTCTTTCAGGCAGACAGTCGAGACTCTGGTATTTCCATGACGCACTCTTGGAGAATATATATTCAAACATTTCCTTGAAATAGGGGCAAGAGTTCACTCACGTCTCTGGGTCTATCTTGAATGTTGTTGTTATGCTGTCATTGGAATCCGAGTTGGTTTAAACCTTTGAGGCAGAAACAATGTCTGAACTGATGCACAGTCTCCATGTATAACAATGCTTTTTCATGCATTATCTGTGTTCTCTAGGTTCACCCAGAGTCTCTGGTGGTGTCCATGCTATGGGATTTATTGATTTGCTGTCTATTTGTCCCATTTCCTGCTGAATTCATATCAAATATTTCCTCCACAATGTCCGACAGGTTTTGTCTGCACCGCCTCCTGCTGACAGCCTTTCTGACAGCTGACTGACATTTAATCAAATATCTAGCTTCACATCCAACATTTTGATTTGATATCTTTATTTCAAACATGTGGAGGTTCATGAATGTAACTGCCTCCAGAGCAGGGATTGGTTAAGCGGACGTCGTCGTCTACCTGCTGCACCGGTCCCTGTCTCACCTGTACAGCTCAGGATGTCTGTGAGGGTCGCGTTCTTTTGCTGGTGCTTTCAGCACTGTCCTGCTTTCTCTGCTGAGGGGGAAGTTAGAGGGAGCGGACATCAACAGCGCCCCGACTGCATTGACCATTGACTATGTGAGGTTTAGGGTGCGTTCACATTTCCCTGTTTGATCAGGATCAGAGTCTCTTCAGGTACAAGCTGTTTTGTTTGGGCGTCTTCCAACGTTCCCCAAAACTCTGAACCTGATCTAACAAGCAATCTCGGGTCCCCTTGAAAATGTGGGTGATGGTTCACATGCAAACAAACTTTCTATTAGGTGGAATGCATTCTGAGTAGGAAACAAACAAAGCTAACCAGCTAATCAGAAGAAGCAGATGCAGAAAGAAAAAGTTTGAGAATATCTTGCTGGCAGGTGTGGAGTAGTGAGGAAGACTCTCATTGACATCTGGTCTGTAGACTAAATATCCTGGTTGTTAGTAGGTAGGGTAGGTTGCTGCTGCCCATTAGCCACGAACCAATTAGCCTTGCCACCATGGACTAAACGGGCGAGTCCTCCGCTTTCACTCTTCTTTGCTTCCTCTCTCGTCAGTGTTTGTTTTGGGCGACAGTGCCCCCAAATGAGCAGCTGTTTTAATTGTATGACATTTTCCAGGCAGTTTGTCTCAAAAGTTCTGTTTGAATGAATAGAAAACCCTTCGGGTCCTCAGTGTTTTCATTACATTTACCAAATCAATAATAAATACAAAACAGATTTTAAATATAAAAACATCCAGCTGACACTATCAAAGGTCTTTTCTCCATCTGAGCTAATTAACAGTGAAGTTTCTACCTTCTTTGGTACTTCATCAATTATATGTATGTTCCTCCTGATGTCGTCTTTAACAAAACCTAATTCATCCTCAATAATTAGTTACGACGTAAACGTCCCAAGTCTGTCAGCTACAATGGTTGTTTTTATTTCATACTCATAATTTTATGATGATGTTGGCCTGTAATTTTCACAGAATTCAATGTCCTTTCCTTCTTTGTGGAGTAAAGTAATCATGGCTTCTTTCCATCAGGAGGAGCTCTTTCTCATCTTAAGGTTTCATTGAGTGCTGGGAGGAGTACTGGGCTCAGTTCCTTTTTCAATATTTTGTACAACGTGAAGATTTTTGTTTTATTTGAATCCACTGATGGTATCCTCCAGTTTGATCTATGAATTTAGATCCTCATTTTGTTGGTTCTCTATTGCTGGTCGATCTCATGAGTGATCTCCTCTTCCACTGAGGCAGGTTGTGAATATATTGTTTTATTGTAATTTTCTAATATTTTTAGTCAATCATTTCTGGTTCATCTTCTAGAGTAATGAAAATAAGGCCTCACACTTTTTGGGTTGTATTCACGAGATACTGCTTTGTTAAACGCCTCATTAGGGATTTTAATGCTTTGAGGCCAGATTCAAAATAGTAAATTTGTTTTGTTTATATAATTTTATTTTCCACTTAATTTCCTAGAATCTCTTTTATTTGTGTCTTCACTTGTTGGATTTGTTGAAGTATGACTGGGTCATTCAGGTTTTTATGTCGTACAATTTTTTAAAAGTTTTTCAATCTTGGTCAGATAAAATTTCTTTCGAGCTTTCTTTAAATATGTTGTTTTATATAATAGCTTCCCCCTCATACCTGCTCTCGCAGCGTCCCACAGAGTAATAAAATCTACATCTCCATTATTATTCTTTTCTCTGTGTTTAATTTGATCTCCTCAACAATCTCTGGATCATTTAGTATGTATTGTGTAGCGCACTACACAATACACACCATAATAAATGCAATTTACTCCATCTTCATAGAATCAAATAACCCCAAAACGTTTTGTAACAGTGTTCTTTGCAAGACACTTATACGTCAAGAATAATTAGTTTCAACAGCATCAGTGAGGAACAAGAGATGTTCAGGTAACTGAACTTCTGACTCAGTAATCCGATCACAGTTAACAGCTTCCACTTGTAAAACGAGTGACGGAGTGACTCCGTCTTCACAGCTTATAGTTCGAGCAGAAGGAGGAGCTGACATGAAACAGGAAACCCAAGCTGTTGCTTCTCTCACAGGGAGATACAGTATCTGACTTGATATGTTTGTATAAATGCATTTAGAAGAGCGGAGGCCTCTCAGTGTCATGGTGTCTGGGAACGTGTCAGTGAGCGATACCGTCAGCCTGGCACAACGCAAGTATTTTTTTGTTCACCGATGTTGCTGTGGTCATTTATAGCCGGAGAGGCGGTCGTGATTGACAAGAGCACTGCTGCTGTTTTGAAACAGGCTCATCTGAACTGGTGAACTTGGCAGCATCACTCAGATCTCTTTCAGTCACAGTGCTGACTTCAGCTGCAGCCCGAGTGTGTGATGATCTGCTATCTGTTCCCCCCGCTGCTCCTCTGCCAACAATCCACAGGTGAATACGTACACTTCTACCACATTGATGTTCTGCTGCTTATGTCGTTTAGCTTTTTGACACACTAGTTGGTAAAAATGAAAAAATAAAAACATTGAAATCAATCAATCAGAATTCAGGATTGTTGTTATATTGATGTTCAATATAAAAACAGTAGGTAATATAACTTATCAGCCAGTTGGTATCTGGTGTGGCCACCATTTGCTTCACATCTCCTTCACATAGAGTTGATCAGATTAATTGTGCCCTGAGAAATGTTGGTCCACTCCTCTTCAATGGCTGTGCGACATTGCTGGTTATTGGCAGGAAGTGGAACAAGCTGTCAGTCCAGAGCACACCAGATGTGCTCAATGGGCGACATGCCTGATGGGTATGTTGGCAAGAAATTGTGTCCAGATCCTTGCAACTTGATGGTCGGGGATGAACGGCACAACGGTGGGCCTCAGGATCTCGTCACGGCATCTCTGTACGTTCAAAATAACATCACGCCTGTCCATAAGATAACCCCACCGCCACCATGGGCACATCTATTCACAGCGTTGACGCCAGCATCAAACACATGATGCCATCCACTGAAAACCAGGATTCATCAGTGAAGACAACACCTCTCCAAAGTGCCAGAGGCCCTCAAATGTGACCATTTGCTCACTCAAGTCGGTTACAATGATGTAACTGCAGTCAGGTTGACAACCTGATGAGGAATGAGCCGCGTGCAGACGAGCTTTCAGGAGACAGTTTCTGACCGTTTCTCAAGAAATTCTTTGGTCCTGAAAAACGGATTTCTGAAGCAGCCGTCTGGGTGGCTGGTCTCAGTCCAGCTTGGAGGTGAAGATATCGGATGTCCCGGGTTGCTATGGTGACGTAGTTACTTGTGAGGCTGGTTGGATGTACAGCCAAATTCTCTGAAATGGCTTTGAAGACAGCTTATGGTAGAGAAGTGAACATGCAGCTCAAGAGCTCTGGTGGACATTCCTACAGTCAGCATGCCAAATCCACTCCCCCTCAAAACTTTTGAAATATCTCAAAATCTGTGACATTGTCCTGCGTGATCAAACTGCGTTTCATTGTGGCCTTCTGTTGTGTCAGCCTGAAACACAACTGGTCAATAATTTAATCAGCATCTTGATCTGCCACCTATGAGGTGGAGGGATTAACTCAATTTAATGATATATTCCTTAAAAAAAATTCTCCTTCTTGCTCCCGGAGGCCGTGCCCTGGCGCCCTCTATTTGGAGCTGCCACTGCTTGTTTCCACACGGAAGGTTTAGAACTATTTTTTCTTAACTTCTGCATGCAACACAAAACTAACAATGTTTCCCATTGCTGCAATATAAATCTCTGCTTTGACTGAGATACTCAGATACTAATTTAACAGGAGTTTATGTTAGCCCCACCCACCGACTTTGATGGGTGGAGTTCACATATATAATAAATTGATGAAGCAGTGCAACATCGGACCATGAAATAATTAATTAAATAGTGAAATAATTAAATACACTTTTTTTTAAATGCAAAAAGTATTAGTATTTTAATGAAAAATTACACATTTAATCAAACATTGATGTATTCAATTGACATTTTACTTAATTAATGACACATTTATCTAATTATTTAATGGTTTATGTATTTATTTAATTTTGGCACAACCTGTCCTTCATAACTGGACTTTTACGTCTGTCAAATGGACAAAAAGAGGAGAGAAAAAAAACCAAGAACCTTTGACAGTTTAATTCCACTGTTTTCTTACCTAATGTTTGCAGCTTGTTATTTCGACCCAGACGGTTCCCATCTCAATGCCCTCTGGGTCCAAC
>OMNM01030742.1:10143-27066 GCA_900302745.1 Parablennius parvicornis
ACACTAGTGAGCCAATAGTGTCATACCAGAACACTAGTGAACCAATGTGAGGGTGTTTGAACACTACTGGACCAATAGTATTGCACCAGAACATGAGTGGACCAATGGTGTTGGGCCAGAACTTTGGTGAACCAATGGGAGCACAGATTAAACTTAATATTTTGGTTCCTGCTGTGGACAAACTAGAAATGCACTAAATAAACTATTTCTAAAGAAGCTAACTGACTGGTTTGTCTTTTTTTTTTTTTTAACTTCACCATGCAAACGGCAGTTATACTCCCATATTTTTAGCTTTTAATTATAATTTACCAAAGGCAAACCAGGGTAAACACACACATTCAGATCGAGCAATTTTAGCATCACCAATTGGGTGAAAACAGAAAACCCACAAACGCATTACTTGATTTATGACAGGTAAAAATACAGATGTTTGACTTTTTTTAATTGGATCAGTTTTTTGGGGGCCTTTTTACTGCTTTTTCTTTTCTCTCTCTCTCTCTCAAACAAAGCTCATATTTAACAAATACCAGCCACAAATTACTCATGTGTTTAGTGCTTTTTAAGATTTGAGGGTTTATCCAGAGTAATAAAGACATCCAATTTTCATTTTGTGTTTTACGTCGGCGGGTATCTCAAGGAAATCAACCACTAACATTTATCTGTTGTCAGCTTTGCTGGAGTCATGCTTGAATGTTTCACATTTCATTTCACTCCAACCAGAGGAATGCTTTGTATCATATCGGAGTGCTTGAACAAAAGAAACTGGTTTTCTGTATATGCGTCCTTTCCACACATTACATATGCTGCTGAGGAACGAGGTGGAGCAGCTATTTTCAGTCGACAAATAAAAGAACCGCTAGAGAAATAACTTGGAAAGCCTAATAATAGCTAATAAATGAAAGTGGAAAACAATACGGGGGGTTTTTTTTGTTACTCATTGTTCAGGATTTTGAAACAAGTGCCATATTTAGGTTTCAACACAAGAGGGAGCTTGATCTTCAGAGATCTGATACATCTTGTTTGAAGAAGTTTAAGCCAGAACAGAAGATTCTAAAATGTAGTGAGATTGAAAAGTACAAACATTTTATCAAACAATCCAGTACAGAGAGTTCTTAATCATTTACTTCAATGTATGTGTGTGTGTTTGTTCAAACATAGTCAATTCACAACAGACGATTTTTCTAAGAAGGGTATTAAAGTCAGTTTACAAGACATTTCTGTAATAATAAAAATACAAGATAAAGTGCAAAAGTCAGATATGAAAAATAAAATACCCATATGATGGTTAAAACCAATCGTTTCACATTGCAACAATAAACATTTACTCATTGGTTTTAAGTACAGTGTCATACTTAATATGCCTTGCTAAAAGTTTAAATACACATGATACAAAACAAGTTCCTCACTTTATGATGATAATTTAGCATTATAACAAGGATTTAATTTCTTTAGTTTCTCATTTTACATTACCAAGTATTGCATTAAAAAAAGCAATAAACCCAGCGGGTGTAGGTAGGATGTCTGTAACTCTGAACTCACAGTGCTAAAAGCAGAACCACACTCTCCCTTTGCTATGGACTTCTATGAAACAATTACATTTTCACTTCCTGCAGCTCCGTGCAAATATAAACACACACGCAAACTCACCAAGAACATGTTACACGTTTAGTGAGGCACAATAATACCGTGCTGGTATAAGTCCACACTGTCATATTTACAGTGGTTCTGGCAGCATTCCGCAGCCTGTAAAATCAATTCTTGAAGAGGGGAGAATGTGTCAGTGTCCTCCTCCTCCTCCTCCTCCTCTTCTTCTCCTCCTCAGTGCCTGTTACTCTGCTCTTCTTACATTCTTCTTTTACACATCCTTCAGTCACAGCTAGGGGTTTTTTTTCCTCTTCTTCATGAATCTATCTGTCATTCTTTTCATGTTCAGTCTAGGTCCCCTTCTTTGACTCCCACTCCTGTGAACCAAGAGATAGCACAATGTGAGGGGGAAAAAAAAAAAATTCTCTTTATGCGTGCAAACAAACACGCAGTAGGTGAGAACTATACACTTTTTTTAAGCCCCTGAAAATGCATGCAAACACACTTTACCTTTGCCTTCTGCATGACGTTGCCCTTAGAGGAGGCGTAAAGTGACGGAGGACGTTTACGGAGCTCTGCTGCGGCGTTAACGGGCACCGTCTCATTGTACACCTTTTCAACCTTGCTGCCTTGTGCCTATAGTCACAAACACACACACAAAAAAAGATACAAACACAGAGCTAAAGTCAGACTTTGCTTGTTTGAAGAAATATTGGCATCACTGGATTATTTCCTGGACAGCATAGCAAAGACTTCCTGAAGCAGCTGCAGTGAAGCTGCCTGACAAACCAGATCTGACTCCTGGAAGTGAAAAGCCCCGAGGCCAGAAACAAAACTCAGTAGCTCAAACAAGTGTGTCTTCCACAAAAAAAGCAAAGAAATCACTCAGATTATACAGTGAAAACCAGTGGTGCTAAATGGTTTGATTGAATTTCTATACTTTAAATTGATGCCAAAAATGTAAATCTTTTTTTAAGTTAAAGCAACAGTCCTCCCGATGTGAGTTTAGAAGAATTGTCCCTCTTCACATGGAGCAAACATTGCTGAGTCATGTGACATTGTACAATAACCGCATATTGAGATCAGATTTACCATCTCTATCAGTATAATGTTGCTTCATTATATGACCTACAGTGGTGTGAAAGACATTTTTTTCACAAAAATGTCTTTAGGTCACTTCATATCTAGTTTAATACATTATTAAGAGTTTGAAGTCTCGCTGAAGTTCATAGAAACTCCCAAAATTACCATTCTCTGTACTGTTTCTGGTTAAAAGTTTCCTGTTAAACCTAATAGATACAACCAGCGTAAGATTACAGTGAACTCTGGGACCTTATCTATAGGCCTTTTATCAAAAAAAAATCGGAATATAGAATAGTTGATTTAGATATATGCATTTTTATTTGAAAAAGGAATAAAATTCCCTGATCTTACACTTTTGACATAAGGTGTGTTCCTGTGGAGATAAAACAAGATTTATTCAACTCCAGACGAAGGCCTTCTGGTCAAAAAAAAGATTTACGCGATTAGTTTAGGAAGGTGTTGAAAAATTAAGATTGTACATTTATCTAGAGACTTGTTCAGATCCTCAGTGATTGTGCTAAAATGATCCAAAACAGACTACAACTGATATTTTGTTGTATATGGAGGAACTTCTGTGTGAGCTGTATGGCAGACATCCGTCTCCGTGGTGGAGGCCCACCTTGACACTGATCCTGGTGTCAGTGGGAGGACCCAGTGCTCCTCTCGCCAGTGATTTCTTCAGGTTTTCCTTCACTTCTGTCAGTTTGAGCTCCAGCTCCACTCTCTCCTCCTCCTTCTGTTTACACAGTGACTCCAGCTCGGCTAACCGCCTTTCCACCCCATGACCTGCGCGCGCGCACACACACACACACACACACACACACTTAGAATAGTTACAAAACATAATTCCATACAGTGGCGTTTGTGAGTGTGTGAGATACGACTCTGACCTGCAATACTCTTCACCCCATCCTTCACCTCCTTCTTCTCCCTGCGGAGGGAAATCAGCTCATTCCTGAGTTCCTCCTTTTGCTTCTCCAGTTCCTCTTTCTGCCTCAGGTACCGCCTGGCGTCCTCCTCCGCACGCGTCTTCCCATATCGGCCGTACTGGTTCACATCTAAAAAGGAGAGATGCCACAAAACAACCAGAGCCACGTTGAAACAACATCAGTTATTCTGTCCACCTCTGACCTTACAATCACAATCATGGAGGAGTCAGTCAGCTGTGGTCAAAGATCCTCCCACTTAATTATTGTGCATCCAATGTGATGAAATTCAGAATGAAAAGAAACTCACTGGAGGCATGTCTCTTGACAGCAGCCTGTTGCTCAGTTTTTTCAGAGTCCCTGCTGGAGAAGGAGGCGTGTCGCCTCACCTGACCTGGTCTGCTCTCGACTTCAACGTCCTGCAGCCAAGAAGCATTTCAAAATAAATACAATTTTCTACTTTTGTGCAATTGTAATATTATTCACGGCCTCTCACATCAACCTAGATAAGAAAAGACTTGTCTTACTTCTGACTATTAACTTTTGCACACTGTTTGAGAATGTATTTTCGTCTAATAATCGCTATGTATTTTATATTGGAATCAGGACTCATACTGAGATAGTTATGGGTTTGACATCCGTACGCTGTGTATTTGAATGTTGTCCCTGCATGCGTGTCCTCCCACAGTCCAAAAGCATGCACATAAGGTTAATTGCCCATAGGTGCGGATGTGTGCGTTTGTGCTTGTCTGTCTCTGTGTTTGCCCAGTGATGGACTGGTGACCTGTCCAGGATGTATCCTGCCTTTGACTTTAGTCAGCTGGGATCAGCTCCAGCTTCCTGCAACCCTGAATCTGACAAACCGATTTACAAGATGGATGCCTATAGGCAAGTTTTAACAGTATTTGAACATTTATAACCACTTTCATGTAAGTGTTATTATTCAAACCTAACCTAGAAAACTATAAGCCAATAGGTGAACATTTGGGCGTTATTAAAGTCTAAATTGAATCCATTGAATGTCAGAGAGAGGAGAACAGAGCAGAAAAAGAAAAATATAAATTCAAAGACTTTCTATGTAATCACTGATCCAAATGAAATCCCCTCACCTCAATGCTTTCATAGACTTCATCATACATCCTGGAGTCTATTGAGGCACTACTGGAGGACGCAGCAGTGGTAGTGGCCCATCTGAGAGGAAACCAGAGGCAGATGCAAACAAAGGAGGGATATGTATATTTTAGGATTGAAAGTTGTAAAAGGGGATGAGTGCATGCGCATGACACCACGGGAAATGACTCACATGAAGGAGTGTCTGGCGGCGTGCCGTATGTCAGTGAGTGTGTCCACATCGATGTAGTCGTAGTGCAGCTCTTCTGGGAGAGTGGCGCTGCCGGTCTCCGCAAACAAAACACCCAGCCAGCGGCCGAGATCCTCAGAGCAGCTGGCCTGATTGACACACACGCACACACACTTTAGCTTGATTTGGAAAAAGGTGGTATGACCTCGCTGTGCACAGTCTGTGAACAGAGTCATGGAAAAATGAAAAGTCAGTGAGTGAATGAATGCCGTGCTGCACCTCTAAGGCTGCTAGCTCGCTGCTTCCCTGCAGGATGCGGAAGGAGAAAGGATGTTTAGGTCCGAGGCCTCCCGGCATAACCTCCGCCCCTTTGAGAGGCACCACAACGACCGGAGGACGCTGGTCCCCAGGGTCCTTCCGCAAATACAGGCTTCCACCTCGAACCACACACCAGCGCTCCTTCCAAGAGCCACTCAGACGCACGCTGAGGTATCCTGTGGAGACGGTGTGGAAAGCAGCGGCATGTTGAGTGTCTTAACACAGAGCCAGAAACAACCCTGATGATTTATGCTAATCGTCGTCTTCAAACCAGACCTGCATTATAATTGTATGTAAAGATACAGTGTGAGGAAGACTCATGGTGAGAAAACTACAATTCAATTGTGTTCTCTGAGCTTTTCTGTGTGGAGTTTGCATGTTTCTAATGCAAGCAGTTCCTCCAGCTTCTTTGCCAAATCCCAAAACAGGCTTGTTAGTAGAATTTTTTTAAAGTTAGTTTTAGAGCACAGAAGCATGAGTTCACAATAAAGTTTTTCAAAACCGAAAATGTACACAATTTTGACAGCATGCCATTTATGACGAAGCCTCCCAGAGAATTTTTCTTTTTTTAATGTCTGAAAAAATTTAATTGACTTTCCAAATCTGCCAAAATATATGAAATCCTGTCTCCCACATTACGTCTCTTCAAACAGTGACAAACCTGTGGATTCTCAGGTGTTTCCACCAACCTCAGCCTTTATGTCTATACCATTTCAGACAGTGTGGCTTTGAAGTTCACGCTACTCCGATAGCAATTAAGTTGCAAGCTGTTACTGCTGCATCACTGCTGCCCAGGTTTGGAGTTCAGTGTTGTTTTATGTTTGCTATAGCTGAAACCGTTGCGCTGCCTGCATGAGAGCTGGGGGCGTTTAAAGCAAGGTGGACACTGTATTGAGCTGGGACAGGCTTCAGGTGTAGAAGATCGATGGATGAATCGCACATCAAAGAGACGCATTTTAGGATATCTAATAAAAAGACAGTTGTCTAAAATTGAGAATCTGTATTCAAGTTGCGTCGTAGAAAACCCATCAGTGTACCGACTCGTCACTGGGGAAATAAGATTTAGGAGTATAAGTGTCACTTAAAATAAGATTTTAAGTGTAACAAAAAAGAGGAACTTTTCAGTCTTTTAAGTTTGAGAATAAGTTGCTATGTTTCTTGCTTGTTTTTGTGTATGGAGTTTAAATGTCTGATTTTTCTGGGTGTTACCGAGATGAAGAAAAAAAATGGAGTCCTCACCACAGCGGGGGTTGTCATGGTGGCCCAAAGACGAGGACAGCTCTCCTGGTAAAGGAGGTTTCCGTTTGGAAAAGGTAATGATTCGATTGATTTTCTTTCCTGCCGCTCGGCTCATGGACCCCGTCAGCTCTGAGAAAGCGCCGCGCTTCCCTCGGTCTGCAAGGAAACACACACCACAGCAACCCATCAAAACCAAAAAGAGATAATGATGCTTCATCAGGAAGGAGGCAAAATCAATAACTTAGGTTTTACAACAGGTTTCAAGATCTCAGTCATTTACATAAAGAAAAATTTCACGTAACTCAATTAATTTTCTAAATGTTTCTTCACATTTTCAGTCAAAACGGGTTCAGTTTGAATGTACCAGGTCCTGCAGAGCTGTTCCCATCCCTCTTCCTGTGATGTCAGTGGGACACAATCGCAGGAAGACGATAGGAAGGATGTCATATCTGCTTTTGCCTCACTTCCCGTCTTTCCCTCTCTCTCATGTCTCTTTAGGTTTAGAGCCGCTTGGTGAGTAAACAGGTAGTTACAACACACGCGTGGGACATGACTGTGCTTGACCTATTTTTTAACCTCTCATCATGGATCCCTAAACTTTGCTTTCCTGATTTTGAAGATAGAGAAACGTGTGTGTGTGTGTGTGTGTGTGTGTGTGTGTGTGTGTGTGTGTGTGTGTGTGTGTGTGTGTGTGTGTTCTGCAAGCATTACAGGATCTTCCCATAAAATCAGGATGTTTTTAGAAAGTGAGCTCATTACAACCAGGTTTCACTTCTCTCTGAGCAAAATTTGAAGTATAAGACTCAGTTTCCACATTTCTACACTTCTATTTTTTTGGATTTCGTGGAATTGTTTTCACATAACTATGTTTTGTATCATGAATTATAGTCCTATGAGTGTGTGTGGACTGAGCACTATGAAGCTCCTTGACAATTATTGTTTATACTTTTTTATTATACACAAATTACTAATTAATATCCTCCAGCCATTGATTGTTAAAAGCAGCTATAAACATTTTGTTTTTTCTTTGTGTCCTCATTTGTCTGTTTTTCTCTATTTACCTTAGTCTAATTTTAATTATCCTCCTAATTAAATTCAAGTTATCAATCTTTTTTTAACAGCTTCTGCATGGTACTTCTTGTTTGGTTTAGTGGTTTCAATCTACTTTTGTGTATTCGAAGATTCAAGTTCTTTTTAATAGTTTTATTTTTTTGATGATTTAGTGCATGGACGGGGAACTTTGATCGCTGTGACGTCGATAAAACTTCCTCCTCACTACCAGAAGGCCAAAATATGATTGGGAACCTCTAAGACAAGGATTTTTTAGCATTGTCAAAGCTAATTTATGCAGAAAGATTACTTGTATGTCTCTGCTTTTGATAAGCATGTATGCCTTTCATAATTTAACTGTTATTTAGTAATGTGAAGTGACTTCAACTAAAAATGATCATCACCTGGAGCCAATTCATATTTATAGAAATTGTCACATGACCCTAGGTTGGATGAAGCTGCAGAAAAGATAGTTGGTTGTATGACTGTATTCAAATGAACATGATGTGGCCCGAGTTACCCGGCCCAAACTGCCCTCACCACGTGAGCAGGTAGCAGGGTGCTAAATTAGTGTCACTACAGTTTTTTTTATATCCACAGTGGCAATAATTACATTAAGTTCAGTACTAACAACAGGGAAGAGGTAGGTGATCAGCACTGATCAGTCTAAATGCCCTTAAAGTCAATTTCTCTCTGAAAAACACTTAAGAAAATATCTATATGACTTTTCTCCCTTCTCACAGTGAGCAGACCACGTTTTAAAAAGCTTTATGGTGTAGCAGTGCAGCAATATGCTGTTGCTATTAGAGCCAAATCTGATGTAACAGCTCAGAGTGTCCACGGAAGCAGCCCGCACTTGTAGTGCTTCTCTGAGATGGAACATGTGAGAGTTGCGAGCTGCAATTCTCTCAGCTCGCTCGAATGAAGCAACTGCAATAAAGAAAAGTCAATTATTACAACTTAATCAATATCAGCCTTTAAGGTTACACCTACTGAGTGTGTCTGTGGTGTCTCGCCCTGCTCCATGCGCAGCGGGTTGACTCTCTGCCGTCGGCCCGCTGTCTGAGTCTGACGCCTGTCTGTCGGACTGCAGCACCTGGAAAACATAATGTACAGGTTTTTTTTTTCCATCACAAAGAGTGATGTGAAGAGACACAAATCAACGCAAAATATCCATCCAGCTTTTTCAAATAAGCTCACTTGGCGAAAATACCCCCCAATTTTAGAAGGAAAACTTTTTGGCCTGCGTTGGTAAAACTATGAAGCCACAGCAGGGTGTAGCTGCCATGTCATCATGCATTCAATGCGCTCGGGAAACAAAGTTCTTTGAAAATGAGCCAGCTCAGCAACCACGATAATGTCACCTCACTCACTTGTAAACTAGCAGCCAAGGAATAGTTGTGTCATGCGTGGGCTGAATGAGGTGATGTCAGCCCCAATGAAATGTAAAAAAAAAGAAGTAGTGTATAGATTCAGAAAGATATAAATTAAACGAATCAGTTTTGGTAAAGTGAACTCAGGCGTAAACACGAGCAAAACTGCAGCGGCAGTTCAGAGAGAAGATTCAAGAACTGCAAATGTGATTTTAATGACATCCACGGGCTGACGTTCAAAGACGTTGCGGCGACCGTTACACACCTTGTCGAGCTCCAGCTTCCGCTGTATAATGGGAGAAGTGGATCCCTCCAGCAATTCACTGTTGCTGCACTGGCTGCCAACGTCGTGGACCACCTTAACCCAGAAAGAAAAAGAAAGACACCTTTCATTTTCAGACACATCCCTATTGCCATATGATTTCCTCAATGTTTTCCTGTCTCGCCACCAGAATTCTGACACAGTGAGTGAAAGTAACCTTGAGCCAGCGCTGAGCCTGCTCTTTACTCTGAACTGCCAGGACGAGAGCTTCGCCTCCAGGCAGCGAGAAGCGCAGCTCGTGTCTCTTCTTGCGGCCTTCCTTCGGGACGTAGATGACGTTGCAGAGATTCAGCGGGAGCTCTGTGTGGGGAGAACTCTCTTTGATGCTCTTATAACACTATAAAAGACAGACGGAGGTAGTGAGAAATACAATAAGTAGTACGGTATATAGTGAATCAGATTAAATTAGCAATAAAAACACAGCGTCTACTGACCTGCAGTTTATTGTCACGGACCACTACCAGCTGTTTAGCCCACTGGCCGAAGCGTTTCTTCCTCAGCAGGAAAGCGCAGATGCGGCAGTCCCTAACCGGTCCTTCTGAGCTCTCCTCTGCCGTCCACCTCTGAGGGGGATCCCGCCCCTTGGCCTCCTCATCCTCCTCTTCGTATGATTCGTAGGAGCTGCTCAGAGCGTCTGAGTCATTATCTGAGTAAAAACAAAGACACGAATGAAGAATTCACAATTTTGTGATAAAAAGATGTCTGATTCACAAGTAAAACATGTTTCCGTTTGCAGTCATGCAAGCAAGTTAAAAGTACTGACTCACAGGAGTTTTTTGGAGGACCATTGATTCTGGTGGTGGGGTAGTTATCATCAGCGTCCTCGTAGTAGGCATCCTCCACGGAGTTCCGAGAAGCTACGGGAGTAAGCCAAGAAACGGTGAGCATGAATATTTGTGAAACCCGACGCTGAGGAGCCACATGCAGATCTTATCTCTAGATTTTTTCCAGCAGCTTTTTACAAAATAATTGGTAAATGGAGTTCATTTATATAGCCGTTTCAAAGCATTTGACATGATTTTACCTGAATGTTCAGGTCTTCCAGATAACAACCTCAGACCTTCTCAGGGACACACATTGGTGACTCATCCACAGTGGGAATCAAACCAGACAACACACGGTTACAAGCTGCCTTGCCTCACCTGTAGGTCACCGCAGTTTGACACAGTGCAACATGACAAGTGTGACTTTTGGGATTTTCAAAAATAATTTCTCAAGTCAAATAAAGCATCACATTCAAGTCAATCACCTAGTTTTCAATGTAGAGCCTAGAAGTGAATTTTTTAAAGATGGCCTTCAGGTAAATAACCAAGAACAACCTTTAAGCTTAAACGCTGCATGTTGTATATATATTTTAAAGAGAGCTGTTAATTATTTGCAATTTTCTTTTTTTTTTGTGTTGTTTATTCCCTAGGTTAAGTTTGCACAGTTTTCCCAGAGGACTTGATTAGTCCTGTTTATTTATGTGGTGAAGTTTCTTAAAATTAACTCTAAATTTGTAACGAGATGTTTAATATCTCTACGAAGTATTGTGGTAGGATGAGAGTCCCTCTGAGGCTTTGCGTCATCCTGGATCAGAGCTGGTCTCGGGACAGGAACAGGTGAACTTAGGAAACTCTGACCTGTGCATCCCTCACAATCCTTTTGGACTCTGGACTAACATCTGTGACATGTCCCAACCTGAATTGACGTCTTAGGGCATTCTGATCACACACCCACATGATGTCACCGATGGCCACATTCCTTTGTGTGGTGTGCCACTTGCTGCAAGTGAAAAGGTTTGAGCCTGCCAACTGACTCCAGGCCCTCCAGAATTTGTTGACCTGGGAATCCATCTCTCCAAGACATTTGTAGGGGTACTTGGAAAAGTGTATTGCTCTAGTGGGGCTACCTTGGGAGGCTCTTCCAAGAAGCAATGAGTTAGGTGTAATATACAGAATTTATTCTTCTCTGCTTTGAACCCTTGCATTGATTAGTCTCTCGTTTGCCAAGTTGGCTGCGAGATGTATCTTTGTATAAAATTCAAGGTGGACTCTGCTCCAAGGCTCTGCAGGGCTCTTTTCAAAATCTTCACAGCAGCCTCAGCAGCACCATTCCAATGGGGGGTGTCAGCCAGGTGCAGCTTCCAATGAAATGTGTTTCCGTTCTCTGCTGCAACTCTCTTGATTGCTGGTTTCTCAATCATATCAAGGTAACTATACATGTCTACAAGAAACGTCTTTGCTCCAACAAAATTTGTGCTAGGGTTGGACCATATTTTCTTCGGGTGACCTCGAATTGCTGTGAATCTTTGGTATGCGAATAGAAAGCTCTCTCTGGACATGTTCGGAGACATGTTCTTAACCAGTTCAGAATGGATGGCACGACTCACCATGCAGCAGAACACTACACCCCAAGCCTTCATACTGACTCTCTTTCCGACGTCATCTCTTACTTTATATGGACTGAACAGGTCGGTGGTTGTGAAGCAGAAAGAAGCAGTTAGGGTTGTTCTTTCCAATGGCAGGTCTCCCACGACTTGCTGGCACATCTTTGCTTTCCTCTTCTTACACATACAGGAGTCAGCTGTCTTTTGTGTCAATCTTCCGGCTCTGATGATCCATGCTCTCTTCCTCTTCCTCAGTAAGGTTGCGGCCACTCCATCGTGCGCATTCCTGTGTGTCTCGAGTAATCAGAGTGGATAACCAGGCTTTGTACGGTGGAAAGGGGACAGCAATGATGTCCTCTTCAAAGGATTGGATCTAACCATCACATAGCAGAAGATATGTCTGTTTGTCTCTATAGGCCACGAGCAAGTCCATGGTTGAGGAGGGAAAAGGGTTCAGAATTAAGCCTTCACTTTGAGCAACCATGCAGAGGTCTCTCAGACCGTCTTCATCCTCTTGTGCAGAGATAGGACCAGAAGAGTTCACTGCCTCCCACTTTAAGCCATCAGGGGTTCTTTTCAGCTCTATGAATCATTTGGCTGCTCTCCATACCAGTGCCATTGTCCTGATTAATTTGTTGAGCTCACTGAAGCGTTCCATTTGGATGAGATTTGCAGCATTTGACAGTGGTCCCCCAAGGACTATAGGCTTTCTTTAGACCTCCTGCTTCATGGGCTTGGCTTCTGTTGCCTTCTTGCACTGTTCTCTTGTCATAACAGCGGTGATAAATGCCTTCTTCTGCAATTTTGTGACACTTTCACAATCGACGGCTGCTACATCTTGTGCGGGCTTCATTGGCCATCTCTCCATGGGCAGATGCAGGCAGCCTGGGCCATTCTGCGACTCAGAATCTACTGTTAAGGTCTTCAGGACCTGTGCCACGTATAATAATATCTTCAATATTAGAGGCTCCAGGGATCCACCACCAATCAACAGCTTTTGTGCTTCCTTAAAGCTCTCTTAAGCGGTTGCCAAAGAATGTTTTGTACCTGTAGCTCTCTCGCTGGATGGCATGAAGGACTGTTTGACTGTCAATGAAGTGAAACCACCTTCTCACTTGGATGCAGCATTGTTGCCCATCTGAAAAAGTGATGCCATATGGGTCCTCCAGGGTATCAGGAGGGGTTAAAGCCCTGGGAAACTTGATATTGGCTAATCTGGAATAATCTTGAAATACCTTAATTGATCCCTGAGGCCCTTAGACAGTGCCAGGTCCCATGTCTCGCGAACATCAGCAAAATTCATTTTGGCCACTTGGAATGCTTGGAAAGAATGGCTCCTTTTTGCTTTACGAGAGCTGCTAAGCCAATGGGGTAATAATGTCCTGCTGTCTGGCTGAGGAGTTCTCGACGGGTCAGAGGGTCAGAGAGTCAGAGAGCAAGCTTTGATCTGACCTTCTCGTAGGTTTTGGCCCATTCGCATTTTCTTCTTTTTGGAAAAATTAATTTCCATCATGATGTGAAGTGTGTCATATTTTAGGATGTAGCCAAGGCCAAGTGCTTTATTGTCATCATCCCCCATCTGATTTGGTAACACTATTGTCTTGGGGATTGATCTGTCACATGCTTCGTTTTCCACCAGCTGGCCAGATAACACCCAGGCTTTCAGGTGAAAACCGCCAGCTTTGAGGACCTCTTCAACATTGGTTGTGATGACTCTGAGGTCAACCAAGACGTTGTTGGAGGTGAGTATGTCATCGACATAGCTGTCTTCGTGGAGGACCCGCCGCTCTTCCTCCAGGTGCCAAAACATGGGAAGACTGGCAGTTTCTCTCATGGCTTCTTGAGCTACACACCCTGCCGGCCACAGTTCACAATGTTCACACGAGTAATTCCATACACATCGATGTCATCCTCTTCTTCATCTCGCCAGAGAAAGCGGCGCAGATGTTTCTCTTTCCTCCAGCCAGACATCTTTTTTATGTCTCCCAAGAGCAGCAAACCTTCCACTCCTTAATCGGAGAAGTACAGCTTGGATTAGGTTTAAGACATCTGGCCCCTTCATCAAGAGGTCATTTAAACTTAGACCTTTAAATTGCTGGCTACTGTTCCAAATAAGTCTAACCGGGGTTGACGGAGTGCGGGTTGGGTGCAATGAGGTGGCTGATGTACCATACAGGGTCAGACCAAGTAAGCAATTCTTCTCTCTTCAACTTCACTGCAGCGCCGTGGCCAACCATTTCATGAACTTGGCCGGTGTCGGCAGCTTTCCATTCTGGCTCCCTTGAGAGTTGCTTCTCCGTTTTTAAAAATGTGGCTTTGACACCTTTTCTGTTGTTCAGGAGCGTTGCTGGGTCTGCCAACCACGGATAGCTGCTGTGCCATCGTGGATCACCGCTGTGCTAATCATTGAGTATGTATGACAGTCCATTTTTCACCACTTCCAGCTCTCTCTCCTTTGCAAGGGTCATCTCTTTACCGCCTGGCTGGCAGTTCCCACAGTGGCAACCACCACACTTGAGCTTGCATGCTGCACCAATACTGTCCCAGTTCACCTCAGGAAGTCACGACTTGAAGTGAAGCATGACTTTTCAGGTGGGCAGCTGGTTTCTCTCAGTTCTTCATATCTGACAGCAGCAGCTGCCTTTATTGAACGAGCAAAGTGGGTCTTCGAGATGTGGGCTTGAACAATGGACTGCTCGAAGAGCCCCGGATGAGCAAGACCAACTGTCTTCCCCAATGGGCCACCCCACAGCACTGGATCACCAATGGTTTGGATTTTTGGTGGGACCAGTCTGCCCTCCTTGTGACTGATCAGAAAATCTATCTTTCTTGGCCTCTTCAGTTCATCAGGATGGACATCTGGGAAGAAGCGTGCAAGTTGTCTTGCTGTCACATGTCGGTGGATCTCAGTGATACTGTCAAGACCATCGTAATAGCAGTTGGTGGGAAACTGTGGTTCCTTTATCGGACTGGACCCTGATCTTCAGGAGATACCTCTTAGTGTTCACTGAAATCTTCATTCCTCCAACTCCATGCACTGTGACGTTCTCACACCGTAGATTGAGTTTTGCTGCTGCTGCATGGGTGTGTCTGATGCAAGGTTGATCAATGTACCAATATTCTGACCTGCATTTGCTGTCACCTTCAAGATCATCATGATGAAAGGTATTTCTTGGGGCCCCTGCTGTTCCAGTAGATCTGACTGACTGGTTCTTTGAGTTTAGGGTCCTGTAAACTTGTGTTGCAGAAAGCATTCCTGTACTGCTGAGCCAGGTCTGTGACAATTTTGTCAGAAAAACCTCTTGAGCTTCTGTGCACCTGCTTCCCCTTGGTGTGTTACCGCTGCTCATCTTGAGAGTCTTTGTGGCTTCTGTGCAAAGGTAGTAGTGGTGGTTTCACCAATCTTGGCATTCTGGTCTTTTGCACAGGAAAGCAGATTTACAAGCATAGCTCTCTCCACGGACCTCTAGACATTTTTTGCATGCACCGGCCTTCTTTACTGCGTCTTCCCTCTCAGCAGGCTTCATGTATCTGAACTTTTTGCACTGGTACAGCTTCTTAGGATGATTTGGGTCCCCACACAGTCTGAATGATGACAAAGCGTCTCTACCACTGGACCCTTCAGCTCTGGTCCTAACTTGTTTCGGTTCCACTCTCGTCTCTCTTCGACTGGCCTCTTCAACTTTGAGCTGATCCATCTGTTCGTAGATACTCTCTTGGCTCTTCAGGAAGCACAACAGCTTATCAAAATGATTCTCCTGACTACTTTCATTTCCTTTCTCAGGAGCATACAACAACCACTCCTTTTTACGTATATAGGGCAGCTGACTTTCTATGGATTTGGTTGTCAAGGGATTTTTTATGGCTCCAGTATCATCAAGATCCTGCAGCTCACTCAGGGCTTTCTTGACTGCTTGAATCAAATAAGTTATTCTTGTTGGCTGTTGACTCCTAATGGGCGGCAATCTTTGCAGCTCTTCAACTATCGCAACAGCAATGGCCGTCTGATTTCCAAAGCGGTTCGTTAGCACTTGAGTAATGTCATCTGCTGAGTTATAGAACAAGAGCCACAGGTCTCGCACTATTCTGTCCTCCAAGCTATCAAGCAACTGGAACTTCTTGACCTCTTTGGATCTTGATGGTTCAGCTTGTGACTGCAAAGCATCCCCATTTTCCACCGTTAGAAGTTGTGCTTTTTTCTTGTAAAATTTGGCAGAGATGTTGGTTTCAGTCTGATGGATGGTGTGTATAAAGCAGCCTGACCAATCATGGACTGTCTTCCCTCCTCTTCGCTTGAATCCTGGACGTACTAAGCTTTCTTGGAAACCAACTCAGGGAGGGACTTCTCAAGAACTCTTACCCGCTAGGTGATGCCTTAGCTCTAGGAAGTCCATCGATACCACTTCTGGAAGGTTGCCTTCACTGTTTTTAAAAGCCACTCTTGATGGTTTACCATGAAATCTTATGTGTCTTTGCTCGTCTCTGGTTGGATGCTTGCAAACATCCTGTACCCATTTTTGGTTGCATCCAGTGCCAGTGTCACCTCTGCTTCTCCAAAGTCCGCCCACAATGTTCCTTGCAGAAGGCTTTTGGTCTCCTTTAGCTTGGTTTCACACTCCTCCGCCATCCTGGTCAAGTCAGTTATTTGCTCAGGACTAAGTTGTTTACCTTCCCCCACTTCAGCGAGCAGCTTAGCCTCCATGTCATAGTTAATGTCCATTAGCTTTGCACCCTCAGATACCAGTTTAAAGAAACTTTCTTCGAGATCTTCGACATTCATCTCAGCATATGTCCTTCCGACATGGTTCATGACCTTTGTGAACTGTCTCTTGGCCACTGATCTGAGGACCTTAACTGCTCCACGGACACTGGCTCTAACATCTTGGACTGCGGTTAGGATGCTTGAAGCTTGATGTTTGCCTGGACCGGAGTCGAAACTGGGGCTGGAGTCTAGACTGGGGCTGGACTCGAGACTGGAACTGGAGTCAGGACTGGAACTGGGATGGCAGGATTGATCGTCCCCCTTCGGTAAATCCCCAAAGCGGTTTTTTTACTGTCAAGTGCTTTCCTAACTGTCCTGCACTTGATGGAACTTGGACTTGAGAGTCACTCAGAAGACGGTTTGCAGGGATTCACTCAGACACCAGGATTCTTTCCTGCATTTATTTTATTTTTGCTGTTGCAGGTATTCTTTAGTTCTTTTGGCTTCTTAAAGTAAAAAACCTTGAAAATGAAGTAACAAACATGTCTGTAACTGCACCGTAAACAAACTTAGCCCATTTACACTTTCAAATACATTTTAATCAAATAATTCTCTTTCGACTACATTGTAAAAATGTTATCCATTCATAGATTCAAAC
>OMNM01030743.1:0-12672 GCA_900302745.1 Parablennius parvicornis
CGTCCTTCATTCAAATTTAAGGATGAAACATTCAATAATTAGCTCCTTGAAAAAGAAAGCAGCAAAGCTGATGAAGCCTTACCAGAGAGGGTGGAAGAGGAGGAGGAGGAGGAGGACGAGGAAGAGGAGGAGGAGAATGGGGAGCTGGTTGAGCTGATGCTGGTGGTGGCAGTACTGATGGTTTGAGTTAGAGGCATGCTAATGGTGGGGATGGTGGTGGAAGATGGAAATGGATTGCTGGAAGGGAGGACTGGAGATGACAAATAATATAATTTAAAGAAAGAGGATAAATCTACGTTCTTAGTAACTACACCAATCATTAGAATACTTCTTCCTTGTTCTCAGTTTGGCTGACTTGTAAATGAAAATATGGCAGATACAGTCTGTGACCACTAGATGTCACTGTTGGACAACAGAATGCTGATTTATTATAAAGACAAATAGCTGAGATTTCTCTGGTGCACCTTTCAGTCACTCGCAGTAAAATCACAACATTATGTCATATCGTATTTCCCAGAGTATAAGGTGTCTGTTTTCCTAGTTCTTGTGCTTTCCATGTGACTTATACATCAGGCTATACCAGTACTCACCATCTGTGACCACGAGATGTCATGGTAAGACAAAAGAATCCCGTTACAGTACCATCTAAAACACTCAATTACCATATTTGACTGACCATGTAAGCAAGATGCCATTGAAAAGAAAAAGTTGAAAGGAAGATTTGAAATGGGAAAAAAGTATAAAATATATGGCAGGAAATGGAAATGGAGCAGTAGAATTTTTCTCTGACGCATTGATTGATGCAACATTTAAATACTGTATGCATTTAAAAAAGTGCTTCAATATAGGATCTGCAGTGTGGCTTAACAGAAGTGCAAAGGAGCTTCTTCTATAAAACATGTACAAGCACTTGGTTTTCAAGTCTATAGGGATAAGGATTTTAAAAAAGAAGTTTGCCCCAGAAAAAGTTGACTGCTTCAAATCCCAACAAGAGTTCAAAGGTTGATTACTATAATCACCAGCTAGCTTTCAGAAATTCTTGGTAACATTTATTCACCACTAGACAATCTCATTTGGACAAAAACAAGAAAAAAAGGTTAATTAACTGAACGAAAACGCAGTGGAGGATAATATTTATCCAATCTCAGTCCTCCCGAGTTGAACGTGTTCATCTAGACCAATTCATCAGAGCAGAATTAGCTTCTCTGGGGCACATGATGAATAATAGAGCTAGAAAATTAATAATGGAGGATTTAACTTCTCAGAGGTGCATGGAAACCAAAATGGCTCCAAGCAACTTCTCACAGGTCTTTTGAAAAGGCCAAATATGGTAAAATCGCAATGAGCTGTGAAGCCACTTAAAGAAAAAATAAAAAACCCTCAGGCCTAATCTGCTTTTGACACAGAACTTTAGATGACCTTTATGGGAAATAAAGTCTCTTTTTCATTTTGATAGAATCCCCCATGAAATGTACCTTAAAATACAAGAAGATAAGGCAAAAAAAAAAAAAAAACAACACTGCCCTTAGGATGACAAACCAGGACCATGTTGAGAAGAAGGTCAAACTCTGGAGGTAAAAGGAGGTTTGAGAGGGAGGGATAATGGGTGAAGAGGAGGAGGATGAGGAGGAGGGTTGCTTACCGTGGGTGTTGGCATTAGTAGCATGGATGGTGTTAGTGGAGTCAGTGGATGAGGTGGCGGGAGAGGAAGCAGCTGGTGGTTTTGACAAGGTATCGGGATGAGACAGAGAGAGACAGAGATGCAGAAGCTGATGAGAAGCGCCGGCAATGAAGTTCTTCAAAGAAAGTGGCTGGCGTCAACAGCATTAAAGCATCGCTTTGGGTTGTTTTGTTTTTGTTGCTTTTTGACTCGTTGTTAGGGACGCACAGATACCACTTTTTAGTAACCTTTGGCGTCTGGCCGATATCGAGTACAGATACGTTTACTTATTAATTGCCATAAACCTTTATTCATATCCCATAGACAAATGATATGCAGAGGCTATGTGTAGCTGCAAACTACCTCCACACGACCTCAGCGTTGCGGTTACGGCAGCTCCAAAAGCCTCACAGCCTACAATACGCTTAACGCAGTGTGTAGTGTAAATCCACACACTGCAGACCGAGGTACCGCCACACGCTCCAGCTCACTGTTAATGAGTGCATCAGTCATACTTTATTCATGTTTATCATGTAGCTCCGCTGGTGTGTGAGCCCCAAAACTCATGTAGCATTTAGCACGGCCCTGAGTTATGTCCAGGGCAGTTAAGCTAATGAGCGACATCCTGCTAACCTTAGTTCAAATATCTCCAAGTTGCTGGTGTTGTATGAACTATCTTTCACCTCCTCTTGGTATTGTAGTAGAACATAGTTTAGTCTGTCGTACTTTTATCGTTGACATTAAAGAATCTCCACACCACTCACATCGCTCATGTTATTTTATGTCTGTTGCATGATGTCCCATAGTATTTGGCCGAGTTGTATCGAGAAGTTTTTTCTGACTATGAGTACTCTGTGCAGTATAAGACCTGGTACCCAATACTGGTATCAGTGCATCACTAACTCATGTACACTGAAAAACAAATCTGGTGGCTGCAATTGATCATTAAATAAATATATACGCCTGCTGGATCTGATAAGAAACAAATAGGGGAAAACTAATCTTACATTCAAGGAAGTTTGATGATAATTTCACATCTGCACAAGCATTGTTCACCTTATTTATTTATATACGTATGCCTTGTTTCCTGACTTAAAGCCCATACATTCTTTTAAAGGAATACGTTTGGTATTCAGTGCAGAGTTGGGGACCCTTGACGACCTGCCAGATCCAGGGCTGCTGCTTTTCAGCAGAGTGGTCAAGCCTCACATCCACTACATATAAACGCCGGTGCTCTCCCATGGCCCGTTGACCTACAGAATTCACTTCTATTCTGCAACACAAGCTGCAGTTAAAGTGCCTCCACTTCCGTTGGTCCTCATGAGCTCAATCACACAAAAACTGACCTTTAGAAAAATGTCCGTCAGAGTTTTCTCTGTCGCTCTGGATAGTGTGAGAACTGACATTTCAGGAGCGAGGCAGGAGCCCGCCCCCCCAAGCTGCTGTTTTGACCGAGTTCTCTGGGTAAGTCCCACATGACGTGACCTCTTGGACCCGAGACGCTTGGCCGGAGTCTGGGCTTTCTTCACGCGCTGTGTGAGGAGGACATTCAGCTGCGCAGCGCTCTGCGGCAGTTCAGCTTTATAAACGGCATGTATGTTCTCCTGGGGAACTCGAGCAGGCCAGTTAAGGAGAGCTTCACAAATACAGCACGTCTGAGGAGAGTCTTGTTTGTTGAGAATGAGCAGTCCAAGGTAAATTCTTACTGAACCGTTTGCTACACTTCTTTTGTTTTTTAAAAAAATTTAACTTGTCAAGAGACGCTGACTTCAATCAAGCAGAGTTGGATCGACCAACTTCTGGGAAGTTTCTGTCCAGATGTGACTTGTTTTTCCCTCACAAGCCTGATCAATGCCATTGATTGTGGCTAGAATTGGTGAAACAAAGGATATTTCATTTACTCTGCTGAAAAAATCTTTAAAATATACTTCCCATAAAAAGTATAACCTCTTCGCAGAGAATAAACCATTACACGAAAACATTTCATTGCACATTATACTAAGTTTAATTGTTGTTTCTGACAAATAAAGGACTTGACTTGACTTAACAAGACCGTTACCACTCAATTCCACTAATTTCCAAACCGCAGTTCTCTAAATCGATCACACCAAAGTAGATATGTTTACAAACAAACTGGAATTTGTATCCATCAAACTGTTCATTTTTCACTAACTGACGTCGTCTTGGGAAACCTGCCCTCAGGGTTTCTGGGGTATGAAAGATGGTGTTGTGGCAGCTTAATCGAAAATATCAACATTTGACTGATTCACCCCCGTATAAAGCCAAAGTTTCTCAAAGAAAGAGTCTTCAAGCCACCAGAATAGTCTGAAATGCTTGGAAATAGATCCTTAATCTTCTTTTTTTCCAGTAAGAATCTTTCTCCTTCTCTCTGTCATTCCTTCAGAAAGGGATTGACAACATATGAGAGATGTGCACCAACAACTAAAACTGAGTCCTAAATAGCTGAATTTTTCCCGTGTGGATTCTGGTAAAGTAACTTTAAAGTCTCACCATGTATCTTAACCCTGATCCCCAGTCTTTAACCGCTGGTTTGGAGAATGAAAGAAAATCCAAAGAATATGTATTTAATATCTAATTACTCATTCTAAACGGTGTCATCCCTTCAGTAACAAGTTAAAACTTGAAAATACAAATGTTAATGCCTCATTTGTTTGTAAATGGACCAAAACATCACAGCCGACAACAAGATGTGAAAAGTTTCATGTGATGAAATAACAATCAAACAATCAAAGCAAAATGGAGAAAACACAAATGTTTAAAAGTCAAGAATGAGCGAAAAAACAAATCAACTTTTTCAATTTTTTTTTTTTTTTTAACCAATTTTGATCAAAACTTCATAAAACTCGCTTTTCTCTCATCTGTTCCTCCATCCTGCTATAAGCGTTTGGAGATGAGCTACTAATGTGTTACTGTGGAAAGTAATGACGTCGTGAGACATCACCATAATCGCAGCACTGGCTGTAACTCTGGGTTATACTTCTTGAAACTGCAGAAAGTTCTCAAGAAATTTTAAAAATGTTCACGTAACTGTTGATGCTACAAAAGAAAAGCAGACGAGCATAGAAACATGTAGAAATGCAGTTTTTCCAGAAGATGTTGCAAACTGCAAAATCTATGAGCGACAAACTGAAGACAAAGACTGAGAGTTAAAGATGATGGAGCAAGATGTGGAAACATTTGGATGTAAAAAAATCGAGTAATTAGAACCATTCATACAACGCTACTGACAAGTGCTTCCTATTTTCATCTTTTTAAAAATGTTATTGTTGGGAAGCAGTTCAGCAGGTGATCTACAGAGAATTGAGAGATTAAGGCTCCGTTTACACGACAGCCTTTAGAGTGAAAACGCATCGTTTTTGCTTCAAAAAGAAGTTTTGTGTTTACACCCCAACATTTTTTAAAATGTCTGTTCACATAAAAAACGGCAGAAACATTTACAACTATTTAGTTTAGATGTTTTCACGGGTTGGCTGTGTTGTTTGCAGAGGTAGAAAGTAACAAATGACTTTTACTCGTTTTACTGTAACTGAATAGTTTTTGAGTACTTTTTTAAGTCGTTTTGAAATAAAGTACTTTGACATGTTTTTATAGCATGGTAGTGTACAGCATTACAATTTCAATCACATCTGAACACTGATTTAATGAATCATTGAATTAAGAGGATTTCCAGAATAAGCACTTCCTTTTTTGCTAATTGGTGATGGCAGAGGCTTTTATTTTGACATTTTTAAATAGGAACACCATGGCAGGACAAGATTGAACACATAACACATTTCACTCACAGTTGCAATATTATAATTACTAAACTATAGTAAACCAACTAACTAACTAGACTTAACCACAAAAACACAACAAAACGCAATCACTAACACCACAAGACTAATATAACACACATTAAAGGCAGTTAAAGTCCCAACAACCCAAACTCCCATGGTGCATTGCAGCACAACAGTTCAGTTCTTGCAATCGGGTCAGAGATGCTACATTATCATTTGACAGAGCACAACATGAAAGAGTAACATAGTTTATTCTTGCAAACATGGTGATGGTACCTGAACACCAGAGTTTAAAGTCACAGCACCTGTGACCACCCACCAGTTTGAATGATTGATTTACAGTTTCACTGCCATTGTACTTTAATTTGTGAAGTTGTTCCAACTGCTTTGAGATTTACAAGAGTATATTATTTCAGTACTCTTTCCACCTCTGGTTGTCTGTTTTCGTAATTAAAGCATACAAACGCCCGCAGACAACAATACTCTACTGTAAACACTCACAATGTTAGTGCTCGGTCATTCTTGTCGACAGACGATCGAGTTAGATTGTTATTATGGAGACTGTCAAAATAAAACTACCAAGTCCCAGGAGAATTTGGTCTGGGAGTCATGACGACATTGTTCTTATTGTCCGTCTAGTGAGCACGTGCAGCAGGAGCATTTCAGAAAAGTTGCATTTTCCTGTGTTCCCACAGAGATGGAGCAGTTTCCTAAAAGTTGTGTTTTCAGTGGCTCTGTCGTGTAAACGCACACCAAAAATACCACGAAAGATTTAGATTTTTAACTTGATAAAGTTGTCATGTAAATGGAGCCTCAGTGTTCTCTCCTCCATTTGTGACTATTTCTCTCAGAACTTGTCGTGATGTTACAGAACAGACAAGAACAAAACGCTCTTATCCTTCATACTGTTATGTATTATCTTATGTACTTAGGCTCTAATGAAATCATCAACACGGTGACGCCACCTCCTCCGATCTCATCGGGACCTCAGTCAGTCCAGTCAGATAGAAGTGTTTACATGAGGGGGTTTTAACTGGATCAGTTTCATCTGTGTTCTTTGGTTGTTTTTGTACTTTATCGGTAATGAAATCACTTTGCTTCTCCATTTACCTTCATCCGATCTGTCGTCACACCTGTTTCTAATTCCTCCAAAGGAAAGATGATAAAACTCCCCTCATCTCTTCCCCCCTGAGGAGGTTGATCCACGTAACGGGAAGCTCAGAGTACTGTGAGGGTGTCGGGTATTCCCGAGGTCGGACTGTGTTCAAGGCTTTGGGGAAACATGGAGGATCATTGTGCCAAATCCTTGAATTGCACATCCAGAAGTCAAAGGGTGAACAGCTTTAGGAAAATGTTCAGAAGCCTCCAGGAGCTGTTGGGATTTTAAAGATATCCTAACAAGGCACAAAGAGCAAAACCCACCGAACTGAAGCCATCACTGAAAGCTGCAGAATGAGAGACGTGTGGATCTCTGGGTTTGATTTCCTCCGGCTTCGTATTAAATATGTACGTGGCCACGGAGGATAAGCTCAGTCCTGTGTATCATTGTTGGCAGCAGGTCTGATGTTCCATTTTCTATGTGCTTTGGAGGATAACTCATCATATAAACAGAATGTTCAGTCCTACATGACAGAGTACCTTTACTAAAACCATTTTTTTTTTAACTTTGAAAACTCCCAAAATATTCACTCTGACTTCATGAAAAATAGTCGGGATGTAAACTGACGTATTCCCTAGACTCTGTAAATTATATATTCCATCCGTCCTCTGATTCCTCGCCAATTACGCTGTCAAACACGTGTTTGTCATCCCTTTGCTCGTCCCTCCACCCAGCTCCTCGCATCTTTTCCATTCCCCGAGAGGCCAGACAGAAGAGGCATTTACAGATTTTCTGAAAGTCTTTGACAGACTGCTAAACTAACAGCACCTGAATGAAACACCAATGCAGAAAAAGGAGGATTTCCATAATAGACATCTTTCTGAAAAGGAGCCTTTCAGCCGAAGCACTGCTCCTGTTTGATTTGACCATTTGCAGATCAAAACATGTCTTGATGTTTCAGTGGAAATATTTCAACTAAAATACTTAATTTTCTTTAGACAAGAGAGCTGTCACTCATTCAAGATTGATTTCTTTTATTAAAACCATTTCTTTTATGGTACCTGGTCATTTCTTTAATCTGCTTGTCCCCCCGAAAAAGAAAATTAAAAGTGCTCCAGGTTACATAAACATGTAATTTTGTAGAACTTCAAACACATCTCTTTGTGTAAAGGCACTTTGAAATGTCTGCCGATGTGATTAAGAGCTTTACAAATAAAAGTTGATTCATTGATTGATTGACATAATTCGATATTTTCACTGGATCATTACATTTGTAGGGTGAAGAAAACGCTAAAAGCTTTTCTTTGTTAAAAAAATATATCACCTTGTTTGTTTTCTTACCTGCAGTTGCACCGAAAATGCTCAAAATTAATTATTCTATCATATTTTTTAAAAATAACTTGCAGCATCATTGACTTTCTCCACAATGATCCATTTATCTCCAATTATAAAGTGTACCAATCAATCAGCGGGATTTATTGTATGCACAGAGTTGAATGAAAGTATAGCAGAAATTTTTCTAAGAAAATCAAATTAGAAAGGATTTAATTTTAGAGAAGAATTTAATTCCTCAAATTGAATATTCCCATTGAATTAAATTATTATTATTTCTGTTGTATGAATTTGGACTTGTTCACAATGGAGGGGAGTTTACTTTTCCTACCTGGGCAGCCCAGTCCGGGGGAGTCACAGCTGGTGCTGACAGGAGTGTTGCTGGGCAGAGACACACCTTAGAAAAGAAAACAAGATGTTAAAATCAGATTTAAAAAAAAAAAGATACTAATACACAAAGCTGGTGGGATAGAAATCAGACTGAATCTGAGTTTTCTGAAAAGTTCTTGCAAATACAAACTGATTTTCACCTCGCAGCTCATAACTAGCAGTGTGTTTTGTCCCCTGCCGTGTCACATTACCCCTCATTTCAGTTTGCATGTTCTCGCTGTGCATCAGTTCTCAGGCGTTCTTCCCCCCACAGTGCAGAAACATACACGTTGGACAGATACGGAGAGATGGATTGCAATTTGAAATATTCTCCTTTAATAATGTGCCGTAATGAGCCACACTGGAATTGTGTAATAATGGATGAACTCGAGAGCTTCTCCACCTGCTGAACTCCACTTTTCTCTTCCCTTCACATTTAGGCCCTGCACTTTTGCCCTCTCAGGGTTCCTCGGTTGCCCGTTGACAGGGAGCTTAATTGCTCCATTACACATTGACATTTTACACATCATGCACGTGTATGACCGCGGTCATCCATGAAAGTTAAAAACTGAGGCTGTTATGTCATCACCAATTAGAGGAATGTACATTTAATTCGTTTTAAAGTAAAGACATGTTTTTTTGGCGCATCTACAATTTGAAATTAAAATAGATACGTTGATGTTTCAGACTGAAATGTGAACTTTAACGATAGATGACAGAAAATGCTTTTATATATTGCAAATTAAATGCAAAGGAACTTATTTGGTAAGAGTCAATACAAAGCATTTTTTTAAATTAAATTCTCAGTAAAGATGTGCAATTTAGAGGTTAATTGTGACCCCACTTTATTATATTGGTGTTTAAAGCAAAACTACAATAAATGTGAATAAAAATATATGTATTTTTAATAGTACAGGAAATACGTGGGAAAGATGACAGTAAATGTGCACACATTTTTTTTTTTTAATTACGTCTTAAGTAGAAATGTTAAAGTGTGCCATTTTTTGGTGACTTACAGTAAATTAGAAATAATCAAATATGATTAAGAAAACCCAAAATGGCAACAGAGACAGCAGACACAACAAGCAGACAAGAAAATACAATATCGGAGAGACTGCAAACTACAAACACTCAAAAAAGACTAAGTGACTAGTGAATAGAATTTATTGCTACAAAGTGAAAATGGTTCAAAGTGGACAGCGATCATAAAATCTATAAATTTTACCATAAATGCGACTACAAAGAGACACAAGCAACCGTAAAGATGCACAACATGACTACGAAACACAAATTATATAATTACGACCATAAACGCTAAAATAAGTGGGGAACTGGGATTTTGGTCAATCTAAAGGTTCTCTCAACATATTTACACATATAAACAATATAAAGATGTTTAATACTCGAAAACCTTTTGAGGCAAGTGATCTTATAGGTCACTTGTATTTTATAACATGAATTTATAACAAGTATTTATTCTAACGTATTCATCTATATTTAACAAAAACAATATATCATTGTCTGCCTGCTATTGTAATATTCCAAAGTTAATATTTTATTTACAATTGAATAACAAGTTTTAAATACAAATCTTTTAAAGCATCATCTTCACGTTTTAGCAACTTCCCTTATTTATTCATGAAATTGGTCGTAATTGAACTTATAGAAGTGTTTTTTTTTAATTGTGGAAAACTAAATCAATAAAAATGTTACTAAAAAAATTATCAAGTTAACTTATATTTTTAAAAATGATATTATATCAGCCTATATTTCTGACATTGTGGGTGTGACAGAGAGGAAATTCGGCCCTGATGGAATCAGGTGTGCTGCCTCACCTCTCTTCCCATAGAGAAACCGTCCGGACACACAGGGTGACAGCGGGAGACTCAGGACTACAGAGTCTGTGCGAGAGCTTTTGAGTTTGCTTTTGTGATTTGCTTCAATAAAATAATTCTTTCTGGACATTCTGACTCAGCTCCTCTGTGGGTGAACCGGACGGTGACATGCACAACTGCCACAGTGGGCCGGTAGGAGGGAAATGATCCCTGAAACTCCAGAAAGTGATTCAAGATTAAAACCAACCAGCAGTAGAATAAATCCAGACAACCAAACTTTACTTTAGGATGACAACAGCAATAGAAAATAACTACATTTTACATAATATCTTGAGTATTTCTTTTGCTCGCTGCCGACAATAAAGTTCCAGTAAAAGTTAAAAAAAGCATTATTTTCACTGAAATTTCCTCATGATTTTTATGGAAAAGGTTTGCTGAATCATTAACTAAAGTCAGAACGCAATGTTCCTCAATTTTCTGCAGGTTTTAAAGTACTTCTTGTGTACGTGCTCATGTTTTCACCAAAATCTCATCTGCTTTGACTGGATAATTTCTTAAAACTCGTTAACACTACTCCCTCTTAAAGCGGCAGGCACACAGAATAATTTTTCATCACGAGGCGTCATTAACTTTCAAAATGTCGCTATTTCAGTAAGTAAAACGACGGCGCCTCAGCGAGTCTCGAGTGAAACGATCAGACACATTTTCCTGTCTTTCCTTTGTGTTCGTCGTTGCTGCACCGGTGTCGGAGTGTCGGGGTGTCGGGTGGTGACAGCGGCTGATAAACTGTAATTAATCTAATGACTCAGCAGCAGCAGAGGGCTGCAATTCTTCATCATTAGCGGGGAAAACATGTTTATCGTTCACGCGGTGGAGGAAATCTTCTTCATATTGGCAAGAAATATTCGGTTCATTAAGACTTTTCCAGTCTCTTTACCACCGGCTGCCACGGTTGACTTTTACTGGGAAAAACATCTCAGTTCAAGCTGGAAAAGAATGATCTGGATCTGTTTTGGGGTCTGGTGTTTCAGTTAAAGGCGCACTGCGGTTTTAACCCATCACGGAGGCATCGGGCTTTTGTTGTACGATGAGTCGAGATGGACAAAAGTGAATGCAATGATTTTCTAATCACAGAGGCTCAGGTTTGTAGCCACTCTGTTAATACAAGCACGAGTTTCATGTTTGCATCTTTGAGTGACGAAGCATTTTAAGCTGATCATCAGCTGCAGCCTGAACCATTTACGAGCGCAACGTGTCGGCAGTACCCAACAAACTAATTCCAAACAATATAGAATTTGAGGTAATGGAGACTCACCACAAAGAAATATAAAAAAATTACCATCGACAGGAAAACGGCACATCAAATAAATTGTTTAAGTCCATATTAAAAGAAAAACTCAGGTTTTTTTTATTACAATTTTGAACAACAGAAACAAATGTGAGGTTTTTGTATACACGCTAAGCTTAGGAAGAAAAGTAACAACTCTTTGAAAAATGTGTGTAAATAAGTTGCAAGTTGATCTAATTCAATAAATCAGGTCTGTTGAGTTCGGCCCCGTTTACACGACAATGTTTCAAGTGAAAACTCAGCATTTTTGCATTTTTGTTTGCGTTCGCTCGAAAATTCTGTACGCTTACAAGGAAACTGCAGAAATGCCGAAAACAATGAAGTTAACGTGTTTGGCTACGAGTTGGCACTATTTGTTTTTGTAATGAAACCACACACATACTCACAGAGAACATTACGATACAATCATTAACGACGAGAGTCCACAGACGTTCATATGGATAAATGAGTTCAGTTATTATTACGGGGACTGTCATCTATAAAACTACCAAGTCCCGGGGTAATACAGGGTGATGGCACACTGGAAGCAAACATTGTTGGTTTTGTCCACTCAGGTTTGTTCAGAATAACTATTTACCACGGTGTGACGAGCATAAGCAATGGTAACTTTTGACAGAAGTTGTATTTTATAAACTATTATGCACACGCCTGCAGAGCTGGCGGCAGCTCCGTCATTAGCAGACCGGGCAGCCACATAAAAACTGCTTCAAGTGGCTCTCAATCTTTTCTGGGCCTCAAAAGGGAAAGGAATCGAAATTCCCGAGGTAAACAGAATCAAACACACCCCTCTGAGTGGAAAGGAAAACAAGAACGAGGAGCACTTGAGCTTCCAGCCAGTAAACATCCACCGCGGCAGCCACATGTCTGAGGATTCCTCCTACTCAGGTTTCTGTGAATCTCTCCGAGGTCATTACAACAAAAACAAAAAACCTACAAACCACTGTTCAAAAGACTTGGGAATTATCCATAAATCAATGTTACTTATTACTTCTTAGAAAAGTAGAAGAATTGATTAACTAACGATCTCAAGAACGGCGTGCTGGTGCTAATGCTAAATGCTAAAGCTAACAGTTGCTTTGTGAGCATGATGGAGAAACAGCAGAACCACAACCCTTTTCACAGATCATGAAAAACTGCAAGCTACACGCTAGTGTTCTAGTACTCCAATGCCCTCAGGATCTGAAAACCGCATTTTCAAGGTCTTGGACTGGACTCTGTCTCCGCCTCTTAAA
>OMNM01030749.1:5694-35521 GCA_900302745.1 Parablennius parvicornis
ACTTCACAAATCTACCTTTGATATATTCTAACCTGCATTATAGAACGCCGACAGCTGACCCACAGGTCAATGCCAGCTGGCTTTATAGTGTCCAGGAGGCCGACTTCCATACAGAAACGTCTTTTTTTTCTTCCTCCGCTGTAGAACTTAGTGGTCACCATCAAGAAGAGTGAATTTTCTAAACACCTTTCATGCTTTTCTATAAAAGCCAACATGCCATAGTATTGATGGAAAAGATGTGGCCTTGCTCATACACACACACACACACACACACACACACACACACACACACGCCGTTGTATAAGATTGATTAAACTCTTGAAAGTGTTGTAATAAATGCATGTGTTATTTAAATCTGAAGAGCTCAAGGTTATTTGAGGACTTGATTATAAATCATTGATTCTCGTGTCCATTCAAACAGCAACTTACAAATCAAAATATAGTTGACGCTTGTTGTAACAACTTCATGTGAGGCCAGTGAAACATCCACTGTTGAAACGGCTTGTTAAACAAAACACAGAATTGTTTTGTTTGAACAGTCAGAACCAGAAAAATCTAAAGAATCAAAGATGGGTAAAGAAAACAAGAAGGAACAAAGAGGTCAGCTGGAGTTGAAATGTCGAATCTGAAATTGTAAATGTGATCAAAGTGCTGCTTTGTCAGGACGGGTAGGATTTGTCTACGATGCAGAATTATCATCATCACAGGAAGGACAAAATCGATCTCTCGTTGTAAACATTGATACTTCAAAAGAAGACTATACACATAATAGTATTTTGGAACTTAATCCACACTGCCCATAAAGGAATGAAGGCATAAATATAGCAGGAAAAGCCACACAAACCTGGAACGAATCACACAACTAATTTACAGCCTCGACCCAATTTAATTAAACCTCCTGAAGTCTGTAGGTAACAAATACAGTAATTATTGGCTTTTCTATAAGAGCTCCTGACTACAGTTACATATCAGACTGCAGGAAAAAAAAACTAGTATGGCTCATATAGATCATTTAAATTAAAAAAAACTGCAGTTATGTTTCACTTACAGCATCAGTTTGTTCAATTACGAGATTACAGTATGTTTGTTAAACTCCTTATGAATTCACAGTTGTGCTCGCATGCTAAATTTTCTAAAAAGACCTTTTCTTTAAACTCTGTTGGGATAGTAATATTTGAAAATACTTTAAGGTTTGAATTTCATGTAACCTGTATGAAGTTTTTAAAACTACACTAATTTCACAAAGCACTTCGTCGACACTGAAGATTAAAAAGAAAGTTTTTATTATTTACGTGAACCCGTCAGAACCGCAGCAAATGCACAAACCAGTTGGAAGTAGTTTGAGCGTCCTGTGAACCTTTTATCCCAGCGAGCAGAGTCATGTGGCTGCAACCCGGGGAGGGTCAGTACCTCGCTGAGATGCACAGGTTACCATGGCAACTGCCTGACAGCAATTATGTAACAGTCGATCAAACCCCTCCTATCCTCCAGAGGGCTTTAACAAAGCCGTCACTGATTTTACAGAGGAACAGTTTGCAGGGAGTCAAAGTTTTCTCCTTTGTTGGAAAAAAAAATAAAGATTTCCCTTCATATTTTTTTTTTTTTTTTTCATAAAGGACAAACTGTTCATGTTTGAAGAAGCCGTGATGTGCAGTGTCCTCGCATGACACACCTTGTGCCCTGAGAAGTCTGCATGCTGGTGGGCTCATAAAACATAGAACACGCTGCACAAATTCTTCCTTTAAATGTTAAAGTGGGTACGGACATATACTGCCTCTGCGAAATTCTGCATGTGTCTTCCTTTGCCTTTCTAAAGATCTTAATTGTTACATCAGTGTTTCCTTCTTTG
This sequence comes from Parablennius parvicornis, assembly GCA_900302745.1. NCBI lineage: Eukaryota > Metazoa > Chordata > Actinopteri > Blenniiformes > Blenniidae > Parablennius > Parablennius parvicornis. The sequence continues at coordinate 7,544 of OMNM01030749.1, forward strand.
TCAGTAAAACCCCTTTTCCTGTTTCTCTAAAAGCAGAAATCACATCTCTTAGACCATTAGTTTGCAAACTTAACACAAAGAGGCTTCTTTGCTCCTTTTCAACCATTAAAAGTTAAAAACAATGTTAATGGATGTATACATATTTATCCATCATTCCAATCTTGAATAAATCAGTAGAGGGATTCTCGCTTTTTAAAGTCATGCATTGTAAACGATAAAAGAAATATTCATGCATAAACAGGTCTATCTAAAAACATTATAACATGCAAGGAAAAAGCTCTCAAAAAATGCCTCGACTTGAATCAAATTCATTTCCCGCTGAGATTTTCACCTTCTCGGATTCCGTCATGGTGAAGTTATCGACAGCTCGGATCATAAACTAATCATCAGTCACCTGCAGTCAAAGTGGTCGGGCAGGTGACGGAGTGGGATGTGATGCATCATTTTGTAGACGCAAAAATGAATAACACACAATCTCTTTTCGGTGTCACATTTGCTTCCTCAAAACATGAGATGAGAGCTCATGAAAAGAGTGTCTGATGTGTAACAAAATGAAAATTAAAAAAAAAAGTTACTGTTTGGAGAAGCAGCAGGGAGCAGACCCCTGCTGTGCGTTATTGCACAGCAGGTTCCGTTTTAAAGCCCATTTAAGGGCATTTAAAGTGTTTTTGCGATACTTCTCTTATCACCACATCTTCATATTTTCCCAGTATGAAATAGCTGCAGGATAAATCCTTCAGGATGGATCAGAAACTCCTTTGACGACAGACCAGGAATGTCTTTTGACAGAAACTTGGACTAGAAGCCCTTCAATTTGTTGTGGGGAAGTAATCAGATCGGCTACCTGACCGCGCCGCCGCCGTAATGACCCCTAATCACTCAGTATGTTTGCATGAAAGTAGTTATTATCCCTTTTCCTTCATATCCAAGTAGGTGAAATGTGTGCACGTGTTTTTCTGACGCTGCCTCGCCGTCGACGGGTCCCACCGCCTTTGCACCAAACACGCCACACAATCTTTTTGTGGATTCCAGATGTCATGGCAACAGCAGCTTGGAGCCCACGCGGCGGTTGTCACAGATGAGGTAAACGCGCTATACAGCGTTACGGGATGTCAACACACATCATGGAGTCTTTTAGCATCGCCAACAAGCGTCTTCTTCACCCGGCGGTAATGAGTCGCTGACGTGACGCTTGCGTTCCTTTAACAAGGGGGGGATGCAACGTCTAATTTGGTGACAGGAAATGGGAGCGAAAAGCTGCATTCAAGCCATCAGCCATCAGCGTGTCGCACAAACAAGTGCAGCGGCAGATGACACCGTTTGAACGGAGACAGAAATAGAGGGAGCGACATAAAAGCCTCACAGATTCAGCCATGCATTATTTAAGGTGCTCAAAACCTCCCACTAGTGAAACAACAGCAATCAGCCGTTCATTCATCACCTGCTCACTTTTCTGCAGGAGCATTGGCTTTGTGATGATTACGAAAAGCAGCAAAAAGGAACACGTGACTCCTTCACTCAGTGAGGATGAAGAGCTGCTGCACAACAGGACGAGTTCAGGCTGGAGCCTCGGGCACTGAGAGATAAAGACACTCGGCAGATCGAGAGGGAAGTTCGTGTCTCTGCATGAAGTCACCAAAAAAGAAAAAGAAAAGCTTCGTCTTTGTAGGCAGTCACGCTCACGCTCACATGCTGCTGAAGCTGCAAAGTGCAAAGGGCAAAACTCTTAAACGGTAATTTGTCAGCATGCAAAAACAAAGAATAAAAACCTGCACAAGCCTTTGAGATTTTTTGGTTTTCGAGAGGCTAACTTGTCAAAACTTAACCTGATAGTTTTTGCTTGTAAAGACATTTTCTCTCTGTTAGAACAAAAAAAGAATCAAAACAGCAGAACGTGAACAGATTTCGTTTCCAACAGTAACAAATCTCACATTGCATCGACATTACTCTTGTGCCTACCTTAGTTGCCATGTGGAAAGATTATTATCCTTGGCGACCATTTAATTCTATTATAATTTTTCTTGTTTTTTTCCAGAAAAAAAGTCCCTGTTAAAAAGTCAAAAGGGACGGCAGGGTGGTCAAACACCTTGATAACCTAGTTGGATATATGGGGGGAAGAGATTGAATATAAAACAAATTGCAAAACCCAATAATTTGGTTTTTTTTTTTGGATGACGAATTCTGGATCAGAGGTACTCAACAGATTTTCCTTCGATGAAAAAACAACTATGTAAGCAATTTTCTTTGTAAAAAGTTAAACGCCGACGACATTTACGACATTTACGTCCATCAAACTTTAGGTTATCTAATATATTTCTAAATTATGTTATATTTTTATCTTTTTTTCTACCAAAATAAACTGTCTTGACTAAAGTATTGACGATAACTGGTTGTCGTGGACTTCCCTCTTTTTCTATCCAACTTTACTTTTCTTCATAATAATCGACCCGTTTGTTAATTCAGAGTTTATTAACAGACTGAACGAGGGCTGTGACATTTACACCATTTGAAGTGCCCATGTCTGTACAAACACCATAAATCAGCCGTAAAAAAAAAAAAAAAAAGTATAGTTTCTGTTACGTATAAATTGTTCAAGCAACCAGTTCCCATCGTGGGATTTAGTGCACAGCAACGGGAACACACACAGAGACAAACAGATTAGCTGGTGGTAAACGGTCCAGGGGAACACGGTAACCTACTGCTTGTATAATCTGTGATTCTGGAACAGAGCCAAGAGGGCAGAGCTCTCGTTTGTGCTTCTGGAAGTATAAATATATATATCAGATCAGTCTGTTGTGCAATTTGTGTTTAGCTTAATGACGTTTATTAAAATGTACTTTTAAGGGCTGTTGTCTTTAAATCCTTTAGATTTGAACATGAGTGAAATATTTTTACAGCAAATCCTTCGACAGGAGTTTGACTACATGTATCGATTTTCAAAAATGTCAATTTAAAGATCACTTCTTTTTCTCTGGTTACATGGAGGATCTGTGAAATGTATTTTAGAAGAGCAATCTAAGCAAAGCAAATACAATCCATTCCTGTAGCACCATCAATATTCAGCCATGTGGGAAGTAGGCAGTGGTGTCCGAGATGAACGCAGTTATGAAATCGCGGCCGAGTGGGTTATGCAAACACACACACACACACACACACGCACACGCGGTGAGGACACAGTGTTTCGAAGGCCTGGCGAACACAACTGACGCACTTCTGTCCTCGCGGTGATCGCACAGCCAGGCTCAATGATTCAGAACAAAACGGGAGCAATAATAGGCCGACCATTATGTTGCAGTCTCTCCTCCCGGTCGTCCTTTATGGTCATTCAAGTGTCTCTGACACAAACACACACACACACACACACACAAACACACACACACTCGATTCAAGACTCAAAGGTTTCAATGTGTGTGTGTTGCTGTGCAGGTGAACCTTCAAAGTAAGAGTAAAGGATAGAGTAGCTGTTCTTCTCACAACATAACATTAAAAAGAAAAGAATCAAAACCGAATACGTAATATTGGGATTTACGGTAGTCACCTGAACGCATCATATGTCAACAGGCCTCCACAGCGTCAACATGTTCACGGGGAAGATGATGAAACTTCGTGTCACTGCTCTAATTTGTTCCGTCTTATTGTTTTTTTTTGAAGCACTTTGAACCGTGGAAGCTGGAGGAGTTATAAAAGTGAAGTTTTAATTCGTCTATAAATCTGCATTACGTCAGACACACACCAGCTCACCTGTCGGTGTGCGTCGGTGCAGTAAGGTGAGCCTGATGACCTGTTTATGGAGCGACGTGCATTCAGGGAATCGCCCCGATGAGCGAGGAGGTCTCTCTTGTGAATATGATTCTACACTGAACCACCTCAACAACTTCATCAATTATCGTTTACATCCACTTGCTGTCTGTTGCTCTCCGTTTCAAACAGAACTGATTAAAGAGACCTGACGATAATAAAAGCTCCGTACAATCCAATCTACTACCTGGAGTGGGAACACTCTGCAGCAACATCACATCTGACGGCTGTTTTGTCGACAAAGCCCGTTGATATATATCATTTACCCTTTGTTTACTGCAGGTCAAGGGTTACATAACTGTACTGAAGCAAAGTTACACACCCACACACACACACACACAGACATGCATGCACAGTTTCTTGTTATAAATATGCAAGAAATTCTGACTGCGTAGTTCTTTTTAGTTGGCTTCGTGACTTTAACGATCTGATTGTTCGTCTTTTGGCTGCTTCCTAACTTCTTTTCAACTCCTCAATAATTATGTAAAAAATAACCAGCTTTCAGCCTCTAAATGATATCTATAAAACCATATTAATGATATTTAACTTAAAACTGTTTTACAGAATAACTGATAGCAGGTTCAAATGTTAGAAAACAAGAACTAATCACGTGTGAATACGTTCACATATTAAAATAAACGGCTTTACGGGCTAAAGAGAATGAGGACAGAGGCCATGAATTACTCATGTCTGGTCTATACTATCTATCCATAACTTGTAAGAATAAATGATTAACAAGCAATATTGCCATTGATTAAATGTTCAAGGTGCATTTATCGGCAATACACATCTTCTACAACTGTTACGGTGAAACAACCGCTGGTTATTTCTCATCTAAGAAACTGTAGAAATGTTCTAATCCAGACACAAACGTCTCAGTAGCCATATATAATATATAGCAGCTGCCGTGACGCCCCTGCTTTTCATTTTACTTCCCAAAAACTTCTGGCACACTTTCTACACAAACATCTCTAATTAAAGAGTGAGTCTCACACACACATACACACACACACACTTGAGCAATTCAAGGGGAACTTTCATGCAGATGGAAGAATAAAAGCACACACACACACACAGTTTGATGAGAGAAGCAGGAGGCCTCGCTGATGCACTTTGCTCCACATTCTGTGATCCGTGTCGGTCCTGTTCAGGCAGCCGCAAACAAAAGACACACCTCTCCAAACACTCACATTCTTTCTTCCCATATCTCTGCACTTTGCATATGCAAATAGCCCCTAAAGGAGTTTTTCCTCTTGGTGAATTAGTAACCAAGCAACTCGGCGATAACAGTTACATTTTCACCGACAATATGCAGAGTCCCTCGTTGTCTGTGCAGACGATTGTGTTTTAAGAGGATTTTATAATAAATCTGTCAACATATGTTTTTTTTTTTACATTGACATGTTTGCATCATGTCCCTACATGGGCATGCTGCAATAACAAGTAATCCTGTCAGGAAGTAATCTTCACTAAGTCTTATTTTATTGCATTTCTGAGGTCGTGACAGTTTTGATTGGAACGATTGCAACAATTTTACATTGCTAAATGTTCAATTTCTTATTTTGCGCTACATTCTTACTGCAGAGCCGCACAAAACCAGAAGGAAAGGAAGAGTGCATGAATGTTGTTGAAACCAGAGCTTTTAAAAGTGTGTTTTATGTTGTGTTTTAATGTGTTCTGTGAAATCCTTCAGGAAAAACGACACATAAATCCCTTTATGAAATGCTGTTTTTCACTATGTGGGAGGCCAGAGGGGAAAATAACTTTTACTCGCATAGAAGCACAGACGAAGTGAAAAACACAATTTGGAAAAAAAAAAAAAAAAAAAGAAAAAAAAGAAAAAGGTTTTATTTTTCTTTTGTGAAAATAAAACCTCGACAAACATCCACTTCTTTCACCTGGGCTCACTTTCAGTCCGAACACATCGCCACGTCTCCCGAATGTTCAGCTGTGCATTAAGTGTAATCACGAGCAATTTAAACATCATTACCTTTCGTGTCTCAGTTTTGGTAATGTAATATCCATAATTAATTTAGCTGCCATTTCCCAGGACATTTTAGGATCCCGACACCTCCTGTAACAGCTTTAACTCTTCGCTGTATTCTTACAGAGCTCTAAAACCTCATTATACAATAAACCAGGTCTGATTATTTGCTGTTTTATAAAGTTATAGGAGCAGTAGATACAAAGAACATCAGTTTATTATATGTAAACATTTATCTACTGTGCTTTTATTAGTTCGTGTCTGTTATAGGTCGTTTTTATAACTTTATATTGTTTCATGAAGTAGGAACTTCCCACAGGCTTTTGGTATTTATTTATGTTTTGCTGGTAATTCATCCTGGATGATGCTAATAACATTTAACTATTACTGTTTGATATCTAGATCTAAAACCCCTCTGGGAAAAGAAATTCAAAGCCACTTCTCGCCGAACAGATGGTTTAAACTGTGCTGAAAAAACGTTAATGCTGAAAAACAAGCATTCAGACACAAAGTATCATGTGTAAACACGAGAGAGAATGTTCTGAAAGAAATGCAACGCTGGAAAAAATGTAAAAGTCTCATTCATGAAAATATCACAAGAGCTATTTAGCATTTTCAGAGAAGACTTAACAAACAAATCTCTTCTATGTTTGGCACAATGTGACGGGGTGAAAAAGGCCTGTTAATATAACATGAATTAGCATTTTCACATACAGACGTGACTTCAATCTGAACAGAAGAGAAAATTCCTCCAATGTAATCTACTTAAAAGCTCGTAGATGAGTTTGTTATTCACGCACTCTCCTTGGTGATTGATTTTGTTTGGTGACACGAATTGTAGCACACTTTTTGATTCATGGTGTTTTTGTCATATTATTTCTATAAACAGAATATCAGTGAACTAATGAAGCATCCGTCCTCATAGCAAAGCGTCCATAGGTCTTGGGAGAGAAATAACTTGTGTTCACATAAATTAAGGTAAATGTCTGCAAAGCCAATGCACACGTTCCCAGCAGTGTTTGTTAACGCCACTTCAAACGTCCAGCGCAACACTTTAGGTCTCGGGCCTCTTTGAAGAAGCCTCTATGTATTCATCTCAGCCAATTTCACAAATCACACAGACTTTTTGGCACGAAGGGGTTTTAACTCCGACAGTAATTGGCCCAGATCTGTTGGAGGACTTTGTGGTAAACACGGCCTCGTTCTCCGAGGATGGGAAATCTGCCACTTGCTGCATAAACATGCACGAAAAAAATACAAACTACAACTTCTCATTTCAGATTCAGGTGCCATGAAAACGACCTGCAACTCTGCTGAATTTCAAATATACGACTTAATGCCATTTTTCAGTAATAATCTACATACATTCACATGCCTCTTTTTTATCTAAGGGCCACTTCACTGTCAAATTACAGAAAACCAATTTTCCCCTTAATGTTTATTCATTCTATAAGTCTGCAGACTGAACGACGGAAACGTAGTCTGAGCAGCCAGGGAACGTGTCTGGACCACCCAGTCTTTAACCAGCGGTGTAAATCACTGTTTAAGTCAGGATCATTTACACTGAACCGCTCATCATCCCACCCTATGGAGGCTGGTGCTCAGAGATAAGGGCCAGAAAGAATGTCAATGGATGGAAAACGCAAGTTGGTCAAATTGAAAAAGGTAAAGAAATCCTAGGTTTTTACTTCGGCCGGTGACGTGCAGCTTTCTGTGGTTGCATGCTTGTGAAAGTCTTTAGGAATCAAAGCAGGTGTTTTTTTTAAAGCCCTCATATGTTTGAGCTTATCTGTTGCTGTTCCAAGTTATTGGAAAGTATTACATTCTCAGGCAGGATCAAGTCGACTTTAGGAGGGTAATTGCTTGTATGTAGTGTGTTTTTTGGGTTTTTTTACATTTCCTACATTTTCAATTCCGCCCCGATGCCAACGTTAGTTTCAACATTAGAAAATGCTTCAAGTAATACCAGTAGTCTGTGTTTAGAATAAACTCCCACAGTATCTGCATGCGAGTTGAGTCAAAATCCACGTCTGCATTGACAGTTGAGAAGCTTTATCAGCCTTCAATAAATGTTTTATTCGTCACTTCTTCTGATTTTTGAATCATTATCTCAGGTTACAAAAAGGTTTCCTCAAACAAACTGATGCACCTTCAGCAAAACAATTATCAGACATTATGAGGCAAAAAGAAAGTCAAGTTTTTTTATGTACCGTATATTCCCCAATAGAAGAGCACCCCCCTTTTCTATAGACGTGGAGCACATCAAGAGAGAACAAACCTCATTAGTTAGGGGCCCCTCGAAACATTTTGACAAAATAGACCTTGAATTGTATCTTACTAAATACTACATTGTACCATGTGATGAATTGGAGGACCAGTTGATATTGAAGGAACCAAACACAAAATATGTTATGGAAGAAACATACTTATCTAAAAGCACATAACTGAACCCATATAAAGACATACACAACATTTATATACACATATACATAATAGATACAAAGATGTAAACATAATAAATACTAAATAAACTTCACTTCAGGAGCCACATACAGTCTAGTTTCCTCTTGAGTGGCCGGACTGGTAAAACATTACTATAATAACCTTTATATTTTCACTTTAAAGTTTTCTTTGTTGTGGCGCACAGTGTAGGTGATGAAACTGTCTACAATATTGCTAAATCAAACAAAAAGTAGTGAAAATGACTACAATCTCAACATAAAATCAATTTAAATGAAGCATTCTGGTGCAAAATACAGTGAAATGTAAAAAAAATTAATAATAATTGCCCATACAAATGACGGCTGGATGGTTCGCTGCCTAAAACTATGCATGTTCCCAATGTACGCACACCCCCGAGGCCTGCAATCTTTGGAGTAACTTTTCAAAGCTTATCAATGACGAAATGCGGAAAACAAAATTAGCAGCGATTGACACATTAGTGAAAAAGAAAAAGCACCGAAAAAGTTCACAAAAGCTCAAAAAAGGTGCTGCTGTGACCGGCGCATATAGAACCAGGAGGACACGCGCTGCTGCTACGCACACGCATGACAACGTGCACATGCATGACAACGTGCACACGCATGACAACGTGCACATGCATGACAACGTGCACACGCATTACAACGTGCACACATTCAGAAAACCTCTTTTTCTCTCAGCCATTCAAAAATCACACGCACCTCGTGTGACACTGAACCGAGACCATCTACTGCAGCTTGAAATCACAAGCGTCACACATTCAACAAGAATCCAGTGTCTCTATGGCAACATGTTTCTTAGTACTAACTAAAACATTTTTTTTTTTTTTTTTAAGAAAATGCTGTGTTGTTTCCTTTAGTGCAGATGAAGAGGAAGAGAGTCTAAATGCTTTGTTTGGGTTCCGTGGTCTTATATGGTGCTGAGCCAACTAATCTGCAGAAGTGACAGGTGCTGTCGTTTCACGCTGGACGTCTGGGTCTTTGTTTTTATTTTTACGTGCATGTATGGAACTGGTCCACACAATCCCCGGCTTGTGGGGACTAAAAGTAAGTCCCCACGTTTAAAAGGTCACGCCACAGTCAGTGGAGGTTGAAGTTAAACTGAGGACGTGGTTCTGGGTTTGTAAGTAGTAGTTATGGTTGAGTTGAGAGTGAATCTGCAGGAAATGTTAAGTTTCCAAAAAAAACATTAAAAAATGCATGTGCTTTTTTTTTTTTTTTTTTTTTTACAGTTCATATAATCCTGTCTAATTTCTCTAACACCAAGATGGTGGGTGGAGTAGACATTGTAATCCTGGACTGGACTCCGAGGATTAGGCTGGGACTGTCTGGGCAGCACAGTGGGAGCAGATTGAAGTTGTTTTCTCACAAATGTAACCTCGGAAAAGGTCATTGCTGATTTTGAAGTGCGAGTGGTCTGTTTACATGAACTCCTCCTCGAGGTTTCAGTCCATTGTTACCCAATCAAGAGCTCACGTCCTGTGGCTTCCTTCTACTTCCATCACAAACTGTCAGGAAAACCTACAAATCACTTTGCACTGGTACAAATCTGCAAAAATTACAATTCTATTTCATTTTTCCTGCACTGAGCAGTCACTGTTTGAATGCAGAAATCATTAAATATGTGAACAAAATCACAGCTCAAAGGCTCTTTTGTAATGTAGAACTGCAGGGACACACTTACCCTGATGTGACACCGTGACTCTCGGTTCACAGTAACCGTTACACGTCTGAGCCGGTACATTCAGTTCAGGACAAAATACCGGTTCATAACACGCACGGCAGATAATATTTAAAGTCCTGCAGTTATTTAAAACGGCCTCTCTTTATAGTCCCGTTGTTTCTGCAGTTTTTACGGTCATTCCTGAGGAGCCGTCATAAAAACTATTGATTCAGTTGATGACACAGCTTATTCACAACGACCTCTTCACTTTAAAAATGTACAGATAGAGATGGAGAGATATCGCTGGATAAACATTTTTTTATTACCTTAAAGCCTTCTGGCTTACCCTTGTGACTCTTTCAATGTAAAACATAAGATTTCACAGGCACTTGTACAGGCCGGAATATGTTTCTGTTATCGTGGCCCTTTCATACATGAGAAGAAAATATTAAAAAGATTGCATGGTCTCCCTGTACATTTATTTTCTTCAAGGTACTGTATATGTAATTAAGGTTAATTGGTGATTTTAATTGGAATAAAGCAGAAGATGAATGGATGAATTAAACCCTCTCCATAAGCACCTTATTAAGTCATATTATAAGAGAGTGTGTCAGAAATTAACTACCGATATATCCACCGAAAAAAAAATTTAAGAAAAAGGAAAAAAAGTGGAAAAAACATAAAAAACAAAAAAATATATTGAAATTAAAACAACATAAATCACTAAATCCACCTGATTTTGCAGCTTAATCTTTGTTACAAAACTTTCTTCTCAATGGATTTAGACAGTTTGTGAACACTATAACCAAAATAATTGAAAGAATGTGGATACCTCGAGAAAGCCGAAGGCCACAGTGCAGGAACATCATCAAAACATAACTGCTTTTTATTCTTGGCTTCCTCTCCGCCTGCGAAGTCGTACAGTCAACAGAGTCCCAGGAGAACGCCCGTCTAGATTTTTATGGAACTTTTCCAGCGCATGTCGTGTTTCTCCTTCGACAGCTGTGGTGACTTTACAGTACGAGCCTGTTTAAGCCTCGGGCGATAGTGGCTGTCGTTTCACAGAGAAACTGCAACTCTGTGTGAACGACAACCGTCGGTTGTGTCCTTCCAGGAGGACAGAATCACATTTTGACCTGCTGCTGCTGCTGCTGCTGCTGCAATATAATGTTTGTTTTTGTTTTTCCAGGAAGCACTAAATCAAATCATAATTGGTCATGAAAAACAAACAGTGCAGGCCTGAGGTCAATCTGCTCTGAAAAAAACAGACGGCGTGAATATTAATTCATGTGAATAGATTTTTTTTGGGGGGGTTTTTTTTGCCACAGATAAGCTGCTTAATAAATCTGCCATCCATGTGTGTGCGTTTTTGCATGTCCGGGCATGTCTTCTCCGCTGCGCAGCATGAATGATATAACAGCTCCAGAACTTTCTTTGATGTAACTTTTATCATGTAGACACAAGATAAATGAGTTACCACACAACGGTAAAGTAGATAATGAGAATTGTTGACATGAAAATAAATCAGCTGTTGACAACTTTGAATTGAAAAATATTCAATGGTAATCAAGATTGTTGCTGATTGGACAAAAACTGCCACTCTTGCGAAGAATAATTACCAATATGATTTTTTTTTTTTTTTTGGAGCGCAGCAGATTTAGGGCACTTACAAAATCTAACTGTGACGGAGAGTTCTGTGCAGAGGACTGTGAGAACTGTGTCAGCTGCAGCGAGCCGCTGCTGCTGGTGGATGTCATATCTACCGAATCAGAAACGCCCACCACTTCGCCGTGTCAGCATATCGTACGGCGATTCTGCACATTCTGCACTGTTTGCATGTGTGCAAGGTATGTTTGCATGTCGGCTCATAAGTAAGCAGACCGACACAGTTTATACATCTTTACCACATCACACAGACCAAACCGTCTACACACATGTATTCGTGCCTTTGACACTCCGGTTGTCTTCAGAAGAAACTGCAACTGGTATTTTGAAGGCAGCGCGACCACCAAAGGAGAGGAGAGCCGTGTATTATGTTGGATGTTCTCTGCTATGGTTGGTAATTACGGGTTGTTTCTGAGTCCACCCACACACACGTCTGCAGCACACACACACCATAAACAAATGCAATCGTATACACTCGACGCCCACGTGAAATGCATAAAAGGTGAGATGCACCGAGAATGGAAACGACACCTACATTCATGTCCACACACACACACACACACACACACACACACACTTGTTTACCACACAACCGTCTTCATGAATCTTAAACTTTTTTCTTTTTTTCCTCCTTCTGCCTCGATTCATATCCAGCAACTGCATGCGTCACAGCTACTGTAAAACAAACACCCATTATCCTCCAGAGATGTGACTCAAATCCCCCAGTAAGCCCACTCAAAGCTCTGGAAATGCAAGTTTCGCATTGGCACGTCTCAGCCTGCCAAACACAAAGCCGATAACATCAATAGAGACGAGTCACCACCTTCTTGTTGTCACTCAAAACGGGCTCTCGTCCAGACGGAGGATCCAAACAAAGCATCCCATGAAATGTGTGTGTGTGTGTGTGTGTGCAACTCTCTCGCTGTTAGACCGTCGCAAAGGTTGTGCCTTCTCTTTGTGTGCCGTTTACTCAGAATCACAGACTTTCATTGCGGTTTTGGTTCAATAAATCTTGAATTTGCAGTGCAAGTTTTCTTTTTCGGGGGGCATAATGTTGAAGAATTGACAACAAGCTAGCAGGATATCAAAATAGCTACAAATGGTCAAAACAGACTCCAGAAATGATGTGATAAATTCCCAAGCGATTGCAAAAGTCCCTGCAAAGAACACATAAGCCGCATTTTATGAAAAAACAAAACAAAACACAAATAAGTTCTTATTACTTGTGGCTGTCTCGGTTTGTGGGTGATAAGAGTATTTTCTGGTGCTTCTGCTGGAAAAGTGAGGACTTCTGCTTCATGTCACTTGATAACTTTGTGTAAACTGATTTTTAAAGCCTTTTTTTTACAAAACCAGAATCTTAGAAAGTCTAATAATGCAGCACAAGTAGTTTGACGGAATTCTGAGATTTATTGTCCCTCATGATCAGTTTTCTGCATTTCAAAAGATCAGAGCACAACAAAAGAACAAGATTTGATCATCATTCAAAAGTTTTCCATGTAAATCTGTCTGAAAAGCAGTGAAAGCTTTATTTTGAAATATCCCCCCTGCTCGAGGACGATTAGTCTTTCTGCTCTTATCTGTGTTAGAAACATGAGCCGAAACCTCCCCGACCCCTCGCATGTTTTTTCACTGGAAACTTTCTCACAACCCTTCCTGTTCTCTCTCTCGCCGTCTGTTTTTCACCCCTGTGCACTTCCTCGCCGTGCGGCCCCGTCGCGATTGGTCGGCGGAGACAGAAAGTTGGCCAATGGGAGGGCAGTTGCCAGGCAGCCCCGCGCCTCGTTTGGAGCTGGAGGCTCACACAGCTGTTCCATTGAAAGCAGCAGCAGGACATAATAACAAGGGCCCCTCTCTGTGCTCACACACACACACACACACACACACACACACACACACACACACACACACACACACACACACACACGACATGGCGCCCATGACAAACCAAAGTTTTCTGCACTACTTATTCAGTTTTCCTACACCATGAACCCTTCCAACTGAAGAAATTACATTTGCACGCCGTCATTACTTCACTCGCAGCTCTCTTAAGTTTCTTTATTTCCTCCCGAAGGCGACATCCCCTCCGACAGTCTCCCTCGCAGGCCTCGGTCTTTGTTCAACTCGCTTCCTTTTTACTGCATTGATGTGACGGAAGACATACATGTTACAACGGAAAAATCCGTGCTGCTTCATTTGAGACTTATTTCTAACTCAATCTGTCAGACGCTTTGTTGGAAGAAAATTCACATACAGATGATTTGAAAATAAAAAAAAGTCCAGCTTGAATCACAAACGTATGTGTTTATTTCGACTTTTCTTGTCCAGCGTCGGATTTTCGCTTCTGAAAGAAGCAAAAGAAATGACAGGGCTTGGAAAAGCAATGGAAACAATCCAAAGTGTTGAAGTTATCTTCAGAAGCCAGTGATTACTCGGCATGGTTGTTGGCGTCCATATAGAAAAAGGAATTACTGGTATGTTGGGGAAAACAAACAATGAGAGATTTATTATTCATGCAGCGCCCCCACAAGAAATGAGATGAGTGAGATAAAGTGGAAAGATAAAAATCAAAGTGTGACCTTGTCCTTCAGCAGTGTGACAGATTGCTTCATAGCAGTGCAGAATAGCTAACCAGGCCTGATGACCCACATAACCCGGCCAAAAAAAAACATTGTTTACCCATCTGTCTCTGCATCCTGCTGTAACAATACAACTCCTATACATCCTGTGCACCCCCCCTGCCCCCCAAACCCATAATTCACACTTTTTGCTTAAATTACGTCTGTGCTGGATAAAGATTGAAACGAGGAGATGTGAAGTTTAATGGCCGAGCCACTTGATACTTGATTGACTGGAACATGCTGCGCCTGCACAGGCACCATGCGGCATATGGCAAGTTTTTTTGTTTTGTTTTTTTTTTTTTGTGACTTGCATCAATAATCAGCTAAACATACACACAGTCCGGGCAGTAATACCGTCATCACGCTCTGAATAGAGACTTCAGCAACATGAGTCACTCTGGAGGAACAATGGAGTAATTTGAGGGGAACAAAAGGACCCGAGTCAGCTGGTTGGGCGCAAACCACGCAGCAGACAAATGTCAAAGCTACTTCAGATTATTGCTTTTACACTTTTCTTTATCCACGCAGGGGGAAAAAAAAGAAAAGAGGAAATAATGGACCGCTCGTCTTCTCCATGGGAAACATCAATTGCGAGGGTGTTCGTCAAACCCTGGACATGTGAGCGATCAATAAGTCTCCTGAGGGGAGACCTTCTTCCAAGAAGGTCCACTTTAGAAAAGAGTCCTGTTGAAGTAAAACACAAGAAGAAAAGACTAAAACTGTCTTTTCTGTTCCTGAATGTGGAGACTGATGAGAAAAGGGGTAAAATGGATTTGTGGTTTTAGCAACAAAACAAAGGAAAAAGAAGTCTGACAATGAGCGATTGTACTTCCTGCTTTAGCGAATTTGACTCCATCTTCTTGACGTGAAGAGAACGAATCCATTTTAAGAAATGATCAAATTTAAGGAACTCAATTTTTTTTTTTTTTTTCAGTAATTGCAAATGTGTTCCGCCCGTGACCTTCCTAAACTGCGCTTTGACAAACTCAGCATTTTAGAGCAACTTGCAGGATAGTGAGTCTCCTTCCTAATTATTTGGAGAGTCAGTGAATCATTCACCGAGGAAACACACTGGCATCTTTTCTTTTGCTGAGTGAGCTGATTTTCTGGTTTGATCAACTCCTCCTCAGGTGCAGATGAAAAGTTCACGAGCGTCTGATTTATAGGTTCACTAAACATCAAAAAGAAAGTTTGGAGTTTTCACTTCCTGGGAGATCGCACCTCAGATTTCAAAGCTGATGGCGATAAAAGGCCAAAATGTTCCTTCAGATTCACATACCTCTCTCTCTCTCTCTCTCTCTCTGTAGGCATGCCAGACTCACTGAAACACAAGCACTAAAACAAAAACACCAGTTTAATTTGGTGGAGCTATTCTAGGCAGGGTTAAGACAACACAGACTTCAGCGAGGCCTCCGCTCTGGACGAGCACTTCTTCCCTCTCCGTAGAATTTAAAGGAGAAAGAAAAAAGAAAAGAAAAAGAAAAGAGGATAAGATATAATTTCTGCACGTCTCGTCTGTTGAGTCCAAACAAACAAAAGTATGTGAACCGGATTTGTTTTCCTCCGTCTTTCCAGTACATTGTGAAATTAGTGCAGACGGTTTGTGGGATTTTTCCAAAGAACATTCTGGACAGTTAAAAAAAAACAAAAAAAAACAAAGTCTGTTTCACAAATAATAACCATCCGCGACAGTGCCGGGTCACGATCTGCTGCCAAATACCTCACCGGTCAGCCGGTGTGGAGATGTTTACTTTATACTCACATGTCTGATACGTGCAAAGAGAAAACTATTTATCACAGCCTTATGAGGTAATTCAGCTCAAAGTATCCCACTGAAATAAATGCAAATTATATTAAGGACATTTTTTTGGGAATAGTTCATAAGTGTTTATTTTCGTGTTGTAATGATAGTATAGTGTTTATACTTTTACTTTGAAAGAACTCACAGACAAGGGGTCGTGAATTGGAAGTAAGTGTTATAAATCAGACAGAAGCACAGCGAACGCTGATGAGCAGAGAAAAGTTTATTTAAGGTGCGGTTTTTAGCTGCTTAGCGCCCGACTGATGAGGGAACAAGATTAGTGTCACGAGTTTGTTATGTAAATGTGTATTTTGCTCACAGAGCATATCTTTAGCTGCTTTGTGTAACGGTAACTTTTCCACCCACTAGAGGGTGCTATTCCACTTCAGTAAAAGCGCACCGTGAGTTCAAGGTTTGCGTTCAACTATAATGTGAAGTAAAAAGCAATTTATATTATTTCATGATAAAGAGTTAAAAAGGGCAAAGTTGAAAGTGTTTGTAAATATACATGGAAATTATTTATTAATAGCAGTCAAGGTAGAGATTCTCAGAGGATAATAATTTAAGGCGATTCATTTAAGGTAATAAATATGGTAAACGGTAAACGTGTCGTTAAAACTTGCTAATTGTTTTGTATTTTTCTGTTTGTAGCTCCGACGGTGTGAAAAATCAGTTTGAGAGACCATCTTTCAGACCGCTACACTGAAAGTGTGAAAAGTTTAAATTCAACTTAAATAATCTGCTCCTCAAGAACAGTGAGGTACATCTTTTCAAATATTTATTCTTGTATTGATCACATTCTTAACATTTGGGGTTCGATATTTGCAGAATTCTTGAGTTTCTTCGGGTTTGATCCGGCGGAGAAACATGGAGACGATGAGGCGTACAGTCAGATAAGACAACCCAGGGATTAAGCTCCGCCCCCATCGCATGCTGTACTGTCTGCAGTGTCATGCACACTTCACAAATATGGGTCTGATGCTCTTAGCCAACAAATTGATCGCCGTCTGTGACCTCTGACCTTTAGCCTTGTTAACCCCCCCCTGCCGTGGCTACTGCCAGACAGGCTCCGAGCAGATGGGGATGGACTGGGGGGAGGGTTTATTTTTACACCGCCGTCTTGTCACTCAAGTTCTCCCCATTTTCCCATTTCATCATTATACATTGCTTTTCCCTCCGTCCCGCTCCCCCCTGGATTTATGCTTTCGGGTTTGTTAATATTGATGTGTGGCCTGCTTAGTGGATACTCGACTCCGTTTTCCACAGAAGAAAAAAAAAAAAAATACCCGGGGCAAAACCGTGCTAATGCAGCCATTTATTATCTGTCCAATTACGACAACCTACATCAATACAACCCTGAAGCTCTGCTGTGCGTTTACTCTTTCACAGATATGTATTTATTTATTTATTCTTCGATGTAAGCGCCGAGTATGAACACAAACACAGGAAACATGTCTGAGATTCACAAAAAAGACGAGTACAAGACAGAAAAAGTACTATTTGTTGTACAGCCAGAACCAAACCGTTACCCACCGGAGACCTTGAATTGATCCACTTCCCCGTCTGCAGGAACAATTCGATCGTTTTAAAAGTTGTTTTTCTCTCGTCTGAGTCTTTGGGACCGGGAGAATACTGAGAGGGAGGAACTGGTGGGCAGCTGTTTGGGGCATCTGGAGAACAATCGCTGGACTGTAAAAGTGATTTGTCTGGAAGGGAAAAGTCCAGACAGACAGACTGTACAATGTGTCTCGGGTTTTATTGAAGCCGGAGATAAGATAGAGGAAGATGAAGGTGTATTAAAGTGTGTCAGTGAATGAGGAAGGACATTGTCAACATGTCGTTTTACATAAAGCCGAGGCCTGAACGAGAAGACGTGTTCTCATATGAAACAGGTGGAAGGAGAAACCACCCCCGCCTCCGTTTCTTCTTCCATTACTGCTGCTCTTCACACCTACTCTGCTATACATTACGTCACCTTTGACAGGAAATGAGATGCCACAGCTCCAGGCGTCAAAGACACTCCTCCAGTTCTTCTCATGACTTCTCCAGTCTCCATATCCTGCCTGCCATCCATTATTCTGGCTTTTATCTTTCTTTTCATAGTCCAGAAGGCCAGAATCAATTTGGGCACATTAAACATTAAAACCCATCTGCTGTGTTTTCCATACAATGTTATGCAATATGAGACTCTCTTGGGGGCAAACCACGCAGTTCTGTGGGTACACGCTGCCTCCCTGTGGCCATTGGTGTAACTGCAGTTCGTGTTTTCTTTAGAAAAAAAAATTCTCCTCTTATCTCTGTCGTGTTAAATAAAGAGATGTTTTAAACCTTGGGACTGGAGGGCTGCAGTGCTGAATGATTTTGACATGTCATTCCTACCAAACCTTCAACTGCAATCAGTGACTTGTTATCAGGCTTTCTGCAGAGATTCATGGCTGCAGTCAATAATTTCAAGGTGTGGGAGCAGAGAGAGATTAACAACCTGCAGGAAAGTGACCCCAGAGGACAGGTTGTAACACCTACGCTTCATTTTCTTAATTTCAGCTGATCGTTGCCCGACAGTTGGATCAATGGTGCTGAGTATTATGGTTAAATTATGGTTTGTTTAGTATTGGATTTTGTACTAAATAGTAAAATACCTGATAAAAGAGATACCGATACTCAAGGTTCAAGATATCAGTGATCAAATATTATTTAACTACAAATGTGTAGTTAGTTATTGCTGCATGACATATGAAAAAAAAAATTAAATCACAAAAAGAGTGAATGCATTGTCAGATGTTACAGCTCATTTAGAAAAGATCATTGTTGGGGTTAAGTCTTGACCTTGAGTGTTTTGGAGCCAAGTTCAACTCCCAGTTACAGTAAGTCAGGACGATCAAAAAAACTAGTAAAGTCCACCCTGCAAGTTACAATTCCTTGCTGTGACAACGCCTTCGTAAATAAAAGAGAAGCTGAATATTATTTAAAAGAAACACACACATAGATGATGTTGATTGAAATTTTGCACTTTAATTAGTGTATGTGGATAATTAATGTCAAATAAGATAATTCAATATGCCAACATGGGCTTATATCATCACTTTAGACCAAATACTTCAAAAAAATATCTCTACTGAGAGATTTATTAAAGTAATACATTCCAAGAAAATACAGTTTGGAAGTTCAGATTTGATCTGATTCCAAATGTCGAGTCACTGAAGCAACATTCAAACTGGAGAAGGCCTGATAACTTTCAAATTCTGTTAAAATTGTTATTTGACGCTATGACATGTTTTGAACACTAGATGTCAGCATTTCACCTGTAGGTTTGTTTGGAGCTGCGCTGCTGTATTTAAAAACAAAAAATCTAATTCAAGAAAACAAACAAATGCCTTCATAGTTGTAATACAACTTGTATATGTGTGTATTAATAACTTTCTGTAAGTCTGTGCAACATAAATCTGCATATTTACAAAACAATTTAATCTTTTCTACTTTTTCATGTTATAAGACGAGACCAAATAATCAACGTCTTTCCACAATTTTAGATGTCTTAAAAAAGACTCTTAACAAAGACTATTGTTTGGGTAGATTAGGGCTCTAACCCTGTTTAAAAAAAATACACAAAAATCGAAGAGTTGCTGAGAAGATTAAAAAATCAATATATAAATGTGTCTAAATTTAAGAAAAACTTGACTATTAATTATTCACAAACATCTGATGTTGATGGCATTCAATTATTTGAAAAGTGAAAAGTGAAAAATATCAAAAATACTAAATAATATTTACAAAGACTTGTATTTTTCCAAACTACTGACATTGTCTCTGCACAAACCAACGTGGTGGATCAGGTTTATTCCTGAACTTGAGAAGCATATCTCACCAGTGAGAACAATATTTCAGGTAATACAGGTGTTATTAAGACATTAATCCTTCACAGGAGACACAGTGAACTATTTACAAATGGAGGAATTGTGTTGAAAAAGAATATTTCAAGAGATTCTTTTTACATGTTATTGGCTTTTTGGAGTCCGACCTAAAACGTGAATAAATGTTAATATCATGTTGTAGAAGTGTAAAACTGACAAAAATAGCAAAGTGTAGTTTTCAATGTATGGCTTCACAGTCCCGTCGTCTCATTCAAGTCACCACATAGTACAAGTTTTCTGCAAATAAAATGTAATTCTGTAATTATTTTAACTTTTATAGACCCAAGAAGAAGCTGGAACGGACAGTGAAAATACAGGTTCACTATGGAAGAAGTGCAGAAGTCCTTCCTGGTCTCATCCAATATTTCTGAAAACCACTTTTACCACCCATTCACAAGCCTGATTCACTCCTCTGTTCTTCACCAGGCGCAACATCAACATTAACAGACACAAATCCAGCCAATCAACCTGTTAATCTGACATTAAAAAATTGAAATCAACACTTAATGATCAGTACTGTGAAGGAATTGGTGCCACAAAAAACGTAATCAGGCCGCATAAAGAGACAAATGGCTCAAAACAAGGTTTTAAAAACACATTAAAGTGTTAATGATAACCCATTAATAGGCTAATGGCCTTCTGGTCTACACTCCTTCCTGAGAGATCGGCAGATAAATCAGGTTTGTTATTTAATTGTTTTTGTCTTTTAATGTTTAAAGATAACAAAAACATCTCTTTACGTCTAAATGTGTGACCTTGAAGTAAAACCTACACATTTTTGCTTATATAAGTGTTGTTCATTATTACTTAAGCTACATTAAAACAAAAAAAAACACGCAAAGTGCTCCAAAACCAAAGACAGGAAAAGGCGACGTAAAGCGTATTACTGACATCTCCACCACGCACCAACAGTTTCTCACAGTAACGGACGAGTCTTAAGCCAAAGGGCCAAACAGAACTCAGGATCCACACGTCAGTCCAGCACAGCCACCTGGATGCTAATGACTCCCTTTGGTGGGGCAAACAGTGGCCACTATAAAGGCCGCCCGTCACCTCTGACCCCTCTTCATAAAGTTCCCCGGCTTTCCCACAATTGATCTCCGGGATTCCTCTGGCGTCGAGTGTGAGTGTGAGATTTCTCTCCCAGATAAAGGTATTTCAGGAGTCATTACCCACAACTTAAACCCGAGTGTGTGTGTGTGTGTGTGTGTTGGTGAAAAGCCTTCATGCAGTAGAAAGCAACTGAATTGGATTATTAAAGCAGCTCTGCCCGCCGTGGCTGCAGCCTGGTTCAAAGGTTAGGACCTATATTTTTGGGGGGATTGTTAAAGTTTTGACCGTGGTCCGGTTCACGGAGGAAAAAGGTCAACAGATCAGCTTCAAGACAGTGAGAGGCCACGTTCATGGAAGGTAAGAGATTCCCGACAATCTCACCGACTATCACAGAGATGTCTCGTGACTTCGTCTTTTTACCCGATTTTCTACTTCTCGTGTTACTTTTATATTAATTTAAGATCCACTAACGTCTCTCTGTGTAAACAATAACACCACTGTTAACAATTTATCAAAAAAAAGTATTTATTTGATATTAGAAAGTTTTCAAACACAAAAATATTCACAATAGTTACCAAAAGAAAAGAAATGCTTATATATTTTAACATGTGCACTTAAATTTATTAATTATTAATTTTATTCAAAATATATATTTTGTGAACTTGAACTGCAAATTATGAAACAATATCATAATAAATATGTCATAACTCATCCTGTAAAGGTAAAATAGCCCTTTCTACATTTTTGTGGTAAGTTTTTTAATTACAATCAGCTTGAATTGTATAATTGCAATAATTGTAATTTAAAAAAATTTACAGGATGAATTATGACACATTTACATACAATCGGCTTGAATAATGAAATAACTTTAAAACTACTATTTGGTAAAGCCATCATTTTATCACTGTAAACAATGTCAATCCATGTTTTCTCTTTTAATTCTCGTGATATTTATAGGCATTCTTTTTCATTTGTAGAAAATCATTGAAGCGTCAACACTGTTTATTGTACATAGTGAGCATAAAAACACCCCAAAATGTTTGATCTCATTCTAATAATAAAAAAAACCTCTTTATTCCCTTCAGATAAGATGGAACTGCTCACACTCCTACTTGTGTTAGTCATTTCAGGATGTTCATACGCTTTACATCCCAGTAAGTACCAGCAAGATCTTTCTTATATTGTGAACGTTTCACATTAAGAAGAAAATGTTTCACTGATCCTGCAAAGACGTCAAACCCTCTTAATGAGGATTGTTAAAGGGCGAACTGTCTGTGATCCGCAGGACTGACCTTCACACAGAACGCTGAACTCCACAAAGACGACCAAACCCACTGGAGGAGCAAACATCTGAGATATGTTTTTGTACCAGTGAAGGTGGAAGAGAATCGGGTGGAAAACATCACCGCTGAATCCACCGAGAGACGAAAAGCAGAGCAGGAAAAGGGGAGTGAGGGAATCACGCCAAACCCGCTGGGGAAGCCTGTCAAGAACGAAAAGACGGAGGAGGAAAGAAGAGGACAAACGGGTCCATCTTCACAGACTGATTCTAAAAAGCAGACGACTGAGGAAAGAGTGGAGCAAGAAGAAATAGGAAGAAGACTAGTCGCAGGGATTCGTGAGAGAAAAGGAGCTCACAAGGAGAAAAAAGGCCAAACTGCAGAACGGAAAAAACAGAGAAAAGCCGCAAAAGTGGAGAAGATTCAAAACATAAACCAGGAGGAAGTGACAGAACGCCAGAGGAAAGCTGACAGGGCGGTGAACCTCACAACCTCCACCGAGGAGAAAAAGAAATCATCAATTCCTGACATTTTTCAAATTATCACTCAGCCTCAAGATCCTCCTCCTCCTCCTCCTCATAATGGCCTCCTTTCACCTCCTTTCACACCGACACGGGTTCCTCCTCACTCCTCTCACCTCCCCATTCTTTACACCCAGGTCGGCGTTTCCCCTCCTTCGGTCAATACGGCCGATCCCACGTCGTCCAGTCACACCTCAGGCTTCACAGTTCACCGCACGCAAAAAGGAGTGAGAGTGAAGTCGGACTTAGTTTTCGAAGAAATCAGGAATTTATTCTTGAAACTAGAAACACCGACAGGAGAGATGACAAGAAAAATAAATCCTGGCAATCAGGACAAAAAGGCAGGAAATGTCTCCACGCCACAAGCGACGCCGCCAAAACCAAGAGAGGCAAAATTTACAGTCCGAGATTCAAAAACTGAAGAGTCGAATCGTTTTTCTAAATCAAATGAAAGTGAATCCGCTGAACTGGAAAAGCCAGCAAATAAACCAAACACGACTCGGCCCACGATCGTCCAGCCAACGGAACTCGACGCCAGAGTTCCAGTCAAACAACGCAAGGAATCGATTCATCAACCTCATCCGTCCAAACCCGCCGCCAATATTTACCAGACGACGGCAAAGACGCCTCCGACGAGGCCGACGGAAAGAGTAAACAAAAACAGGACGACGAAGACGTCCAAAGACAAAGAGGACACGGGAAACAAAACCCAAATACTGTCAAATATGAAGGAATTCAACTTGCTGTCTTTCCCGTTCATGGACGACTACTGTCCCTCCGTCTGTACCTGCCATGACAGGTGAGGTAATATCACAATACATGCACAGACTCCATGAAAGAACTGACAGTTGCATTTTGTCTGTAATCTGTTTTTTTTTCCTCCAGCGTGGTCCAGTGCTCCAACAAGAGTGTAGGAAAAGTTCCTCATGGGATTCCTTACGGCACTCGGCAAATCCTCCTCATGAATAACTACATCAAAGGACTCCAGCTGGATTTGTTCGTTAAATACAATTCCATGGAAGTGCTCGTCTTGAGCAACAACTGGCTCACTGACGGCGCCATTAAAGGTGCTTTCAGCGCCATCCGGGCCCTCAAACACCTCTACTTGGACGGGAATCGTCTAAAAAGTGTCCCCGTCGACCTCCCGGTGTCTCTGGAGGAGCTTCGTCTGGACAACAACTACCTGAAGGCGATATCAGCGGGGGCTTGGTCCCGCTGCCCCGGCCTCTTCATTCTGCGGCTCGGCAACAACAACCTCGGCCACGGGCCCGATTCTTTCCCCGACGCGGTGCTGTCTTCGCTGAGGAACCTGCACACCCTCAGCTTGGATCACAACCAGCTAACCGCCGTACCGCTGGGGTTACCGCCGCTGATCAAGGAGCTCTACCTGAAAGGGAATCTCATCCAGCAGGTCCGTGAGGACGCCTTTCATAAGATGTGGGCGCTGCAGGTTTTGGATCTGAGCACAAACAGACTGACAAACGCCGGACTTAAGAATTCTCTTAACGCAACACGCTTGGAAAGCCTGAACCTGGAGGGAAACCGGCTGGAACACGTCCCGAGACACCTCCCGCCGTCGCTCACGTCTCTCAACCTGGAGGGCAACTTCATATCCTCCATCAAGAAGGTGGATTTCAGCAGGCTGAAAAAGTTGGAGCTCCTGGGATTGGCGAGGAATAAGATTTTCGAAGTGGCACCGGGTGCCTTCAGGGAACTCGCCTCGTTGCACCGGTTGGACCTTTGCCACAACGACTTGCACCAGGTGCCCAGGCAGTTGCCCCGGGGGTTACACGCCGTCGCGCTCACACACAACAAGATCCAGTCGGTGCCTCACGACGCGTTCTGCTGGGGCAATAAAAGCCGGAGTCTCAGGGGGTTCGTGCGAATGCATCTGGAACACAATGTACTCGATGTGGGGAAGATGGACGCTCGATCTTTCAGGTGCTTACAGGGATTCCAGCTGGTTCACTCCTTCTGAGCCGACGAACCACGACAGGAGAACTTGATTCACTCAAAAGCACAACGTAAAACATGTATATTTATTGTACTGACTGACTGAAATAAATCAGTGCACAGTGGTGAATATTGCAAGGTTTGCCAGAAACAGATGAAACAAACTGAAGAAAATTTATTGTGTGTGAACCTCCTGTCTTATTCTGAAAGCAAAGATTTGAATGCAGCGTGAACATTTTGGCAAAATTGAATTTATTGACCATTCTAAGAATATCTCTCATGAAGCACAACAGTTTACTGGCTTCAATACTCTGGAATATGTTAGAATGAACCTGTAGTATACAGCTATATTTATTATTCATATCGTGATCATGTCTCTAAGAACTCAACTCTCAACAAATTAACTACTTTATTTGGCATTAAATATTCATATCAGTGTGAAGAGGGATATGAAGCTAATTTGTTATTGTATTTAAGTGGGGATTTAATATTTCAAAAGTTAGAAGGTCAAACATTAAAAGACAATGATGGAACAACAATGCAAGTCAAGCAACACCCTGCATATTTATTTATAGGATCCTGTTAACGTCTGAATAATAGTTAAAGATAGTTAAACTAAAACTCTCATAGTTTTCGTTTGAAGTTAATAAAACAACGTTTTCGTGGTGTACATATTTACTATAAGTGAGTATGTACACAAAATGTTTTTGTTACGACTGTAAATCTTTATATTATGGGATGAATTAATGTGTAGGGATCACTTCATGTCTCTAAGAAGACATATGATGGTTAATTTTTCTCTTGTTTTAAGTAAATAACAGGATGCAGTGTTTAACAAAAAGGTCAATGTTTAATTCCAGGTTTTGATCCAGCACCTCTTGGTACCTCCTGGTAGCATCTTTCAGCTTTTGGGTGCATTACTGCCCTCTAGTGGGGGATCAGAAAAAAACAAAAACAAAACTTCATTTCATACGTGGTTGTGGCTTTACAATAGGACTGTAAGTACATGGTTATACTTACCGATGAGTTACTTGTACAGTGAAAAACAAAAAAAAAAAAAAGCTGAAAAAGAACCTGAATTTCAAGAAGCAACCATTTGTGTTGTGTAGACATGCACATGTTAATCCCCATCACAAGAGTAAGGGATATATAAATGAAGATTGTATATAAAGCACATTTTATGTCTTAATGAGATTTACATGAAACACACACACACACACACTGAAACAGCAGCTATGGAAATTCTTTGCATACTATTAGGAACAGCTTGGAGTCCAGTGTCTTACCCAAACAGACATCTAACAGAGCTATAGCTTCCCAAATATAGCAATTATAATAAATAAGCCCCCAATATTCATCTTAAATTGCTCAAACAATATGAATGTATAAATACAGGCTTATGAAAATATTGATTTGTGAGTTAATTAAATGAAAATGAGCTGAATAAGAGTTCACCAGGTAAACTCACTGACTTGAATCACGTGAATAATAAACACTGTGTCCCACTCTTTCATCCCTTGAGGAGAATATTTTCCCATTTCAGAGACAAAAGGATGTTATTCGGATATTTCCTGCCTATATTTTTCTGGCTCAGCCACATTTACCAAACTGTCTGAAATCTGAACAGTCAAGCTAGAGAGACTCAACACTCTGAGGTTTTGTGGTCACGGGGTTTTAGTAAAAAACACCAAAGTAAGTTAATCCCAGAAATATTTGCCCCGATCTTCAAAGCGAGTTAAAATGAAACTCAATCTTGCAGTTTGTTCCCGGCCTTTCCTGATCCTGGTTGAGCTTCTTTTGTGCAATAATCCCTGTGTGGCTCTTTAGTGAAAAGGGAAATAATTAGGGAGATTAACTGTTAGTGGGGAAAAACAACACTTTAACATTACTCTTCCTGTTGAGTATGATATTGTGTAAAATGTGATTCCTCTTGGGAAATCACAGGATGGAATTAAATGGTGACAGTCTGAGATGTACAATCTCACATATGATTTGTGAAAGATGAGTCAACGATTTAACTGAGTAATACCAGAATATTATGAAGGTCTATGTGGTCAACACCATCTGAAATATAAAATGCAACTGCTACTTGAAAAACGGCCACGAGATGGCGATAATGTCTTGAAAACTGGATTTCAAGAGGGTCGCCTCATGAAAGACAAGTATTTGAATTTGGCTCATTCCCATTTGTAAACTGGCACCTTGAATGCATAGGTCTCAACTTCTGGTGTGTGTGTGTGTGTGTGTGTATGGGGGGGGGAGGCTGAGATATGTAAACATCTCAACATGTAGACACAAGCACAGGCTCATAAGAATGAACTGTAATCATGGTAAAGAGTTGGACTCTACTACAGGCCTGGAAAAAATGTATACATAACAGATATAAAGGAGGGATTTTTTTCCAGTCCAAGAAAAGGAGAAGAAAAAAAAGCAAATGTGGAGAAAAGGCATTAGCCCACGTGGAGGTGCAGAGCATTTTTCCCTCTTTTCCGTTGCTTTAATAAGTTCACTCAGCAACGTGGCACTGCACCCATAAGGGCCTGGGAAAGGAGTCCAGGAGGAGGGGGCAAGAGAGGGAGGAGGAGAGCATGAAGGAGAGAGGGGAGGGCTTGAACGATGGATCCAGGCTCCTCTGGCTCAGCACGTGTCCAGAAGGGAAGAGCTGCTGCTGGGGCCCGGAGCTCTCCAGCACCTCCCTACGGTCCAGCAGGACCCTGACCTGCATCACGTCTACCTGCATCTGCAGGAAATCCTCTTCCATTCTTTTAATCTCTTTCTAGCTTTATTTATCTCATGCCCACTACACGCCTGCATACCTGTGAGCGTGCACTACCTGCAAACACGCTTAGTTTGTTGTTTTTCAGTCATCTGGTGACCCTGCGTGGGAGTCAAGATACGTAATGATCATGTGAACTACTCCCCCGACAGAGTCTGAATCCATGTGCTCATTTAAGTAGTTTGGCAGATGGTTGAATGTATTTGCGTACCTTAGTGTCCTGTGCTGACTGATATCTAAGCTTAACCCGACAGGAGACACACAGGATTAGTCGTAGTACGGGCGCTTGTTTATGTGCGGCCTGCTGCACCTCCCGACACAAACATGACATAAGATACATCACATGAGGCTTCAGCCAAAAACCACAGCACCATTAGTCAGATATCTGTCTGCATTTTGTTGGAAGATGACATTAAGGGCTGATGTGCATAAAGCACCAGTTCCTGCTTCTGACATCAAAAAGGTCCTTTTC
>OMNM01030759.1:0-14277 GCA_900302745.1 Parablennius parvicornis
TACAGTGAATGAACATGTGAAGCCTCTAATGTCTCTTGGCAGAAATACGTCAAAACGTTGTTGTGTCCTAAAACAGAAATGTGTCGAGGAAACTGTAAAAATCTGTTTGAATTTATGTGAAAACAGCTCTGACGACATGATCAAAATCCATCTTCATCAGAGGCAAACTGACCTGTAGTCAGATTTCGAGCACAAAAAAGTGGAAAGTAGAGAATTCATCCAGCAGCATGTTTCTCGGTGGCTCCCTGAGCCAGCATGGCCTTTCACTCGGTTCTGTTCCCTTAAAACAAACACTTTCTTGATCGATGACTGTAACGCAGCTGTGGGTGCGAGTTGCCGCCGTCTAAATGTGAGACTGCGTGTTTGTCATTGGTTGCCATGCGATGGCCTGCGTCATTCAGCTCGGATTGGATGAAGCCATATTGAAGATGGACGGATGAGAGAATGTAAAAACTAAGACGGTTTTATGAAGGTTTCAATTAAATAAAAACACATGATGAAACGTAACAACTTGAACACGTTGACGTCTCTTTTAATATTGAGCAATATGTGTTGCGTGGTGTCAGTCAGACTTGAAGGATGCAGGCTAAACGTAGCAGGAGCTTTTGGAGCAGCGCGTCATAGCACAGGGTCAAGAACAAGTCAGTGAAACTTTTATTAGTCATCAGATGTGTAAGTTTTTGATTTGATGTTACATCGCAGGGTCCAGGAAGGCCAAGCTGCTAACGCAGACTTCCTCCCCAGATGCAGTTGCGAAAGGTCACGCCACTTTTCCTCTTGACGCAGGCCTCACCTACATGTTGAACCAAACCTGTGAAACAAACTTGTGAACGACAATTCGACATTCTCCTCTGCTTCTGTTCACAGATGCCACACGATCGGGATTAGTTCACAAACTAGAGGCCGGCCACTGGTCAGCACCTGAACCAGGAGTGTCAAAAAAAGCCCGAACTGGCTCAACTACCAAGCTAATGGTAAATGTTTCAAAGAAAATGTAGATATTCCTTAAGAGGAGCAGCACAACACAGCAACGAGGTAGCTGCTTCCACAGCAGCTTCACCAACATCTCAGCTCCGTTCTAACAGACTCGCCCCAAAGCTGTGCTGGCTGCGTTATGCAACACAGCTGTAGGAGAAGATTTTTGGACATGTCACTGTATTTTTTCACTAGAAGATACAATATATTGCCAAAAGTATTGGCTCGCCTGCCTTCACGTGCTTATGAATTTGAGTTACAGTCCATTCCTAGACCACATTTAATCCGATGTCAGTCCGTCCTGTGCAGCTACAACAGTTCAACTCTTCTAGGCTTTCCATGACACACATTACATTTGTCTTTAAATTCCAGAAGCTGGCCACTGATAATCCAAGCTGCAAAAATCTAAAATAAACAACACAACCACATCGCTGTCATTTCTGGCTCGATGACTTTTCTTAAAATTAGGCTAAAAATGTTGGTTTCAATATGCAGATTCATATTATTCATTTTGTAGATTTTTTTTTTTTAAAGGAGGGCGACAAATCCAACACCCACATTTCAGCTCTGAGATATGTGGAGTGCTTGTTCTGCACACTTTGGACGGCACAAATTAAGAGCACACGCATCTCAGCTGTGCCAAAGAAGATTGCATAATTCATTTCACAGATTCATTTTCTTACCAAGCGTCTTTTTTACTCTCCTGTTGAGACAGAAAACGCGACACACCACCTCCAAGTCATTTGAGTGTCAGCATAAACAGCAAAACAAATCTGGAATCTCTTAACATTATAAGTAGAATTTATGACTAAACGTAAGCCCATTCAAGATAAAACAGAAAGTTAAAAATCTACTGATAAATAAGTATTAAATGAATGAATGAATAAATAAACACCTATTCATCAATAAAATTAATAAATGCTCAAATCTGGCTTTTGTCCTTGTATGTGCACATCTTGGAGGGTTGCATTAAATGTAAAAGCTGTTTCAAAAAACTGCATTTTGTTGCAGCAATCCTATTGTGGGAGACAGTGGATGGAATTTATGATGGTAAAAAGAACTGCACTCTCGACTCAAAGCGTGGTTTGAAAGCTATGAGGGTTATGAATGCTGATGTTCTATTCATAGGGTATCTAAAGAGCTCCGCCCTTCCAGGACAAAGCCTATTTTTTCACTTCGGCCAGACTCTCAGGGTCATATTGCGTTATGCCACATGAATACAGTTCATGCTTGAAATTATTAATGTGACATATTCCTGTTGATATTTGTGTTGCATTCGCTGCACGCAGACCATCAGAATTGATTTGTGGTAAGTCGGGGCTACAGGACAACACCGTACCGTCTGCCTGATGGACGCCACTGTGAGCGCGCTCATTCTGGCTTTTGTGAACGGCGCTCTCACAGTTCAGTGTTGTTTATGAGAGTGCCAGATTTCCGAAAAGCCTTCAAGTCGAAAAGCCGGATAAAGCACACCGCAAGCGGGCCTTAGCATGTTGGGGGAAAACACCTAATCTGGCAACAGCAGCCACCACAGAGTCACACCGTCGCATGCGTCACCACAATGCGAAGCATCGCGGCAAAAACAAATGGAAGAAGAGAGCAGCACTACCTCAGACTCTGCCCACACAGTGGCGGACCTGGCTGGCTTTCCGCCCTGGGCAACACTCCGCGGTGTTCGTAGAAGACGCCCTCCCCATCACCCGCGGCACTCGTACATGTCGGCGCACCCCCACACCCCGGCACGCACAACTATTTTTGCGCACATGAAGCCGCGATGTCAACCTGAGAAGGCAGATGGAGTTAAAGCACCCCGCTAGCCTTTCAAGATTTGTGTAAGAGTAACTAAAAAAATCAAAATCATCTCAGCCTGGTTCCTACGTCAGATTGCGTTTGTGTTAGCACAAGAATTATGTCGACACATCTTTATTTTGTTGTTAAAAGTATACTGCGGTTCAGAATTGTCTCCTTGAGGGTTTTACTTCTAAGTAGTAATTCGTTTGTAGAACCTGCCTGGTATATTTCCTTTGCAACTTAAGGACGACTGTTCATTTTTTTATTTTTTTTTAATAATTCCTCATCAAAAAAGACCAAGCAGCAAGTTTTTCTTCATGTTTTTGAGAATATACTGTAGTAGTGGAAAACTAGTGTGGACTGAGTGGGTGGCAGCAATGGGGAAATGTCAATATTCTGAGGGTAATCGCTCGCAGCAACATTTTTGAAAAAAAAAAAAAAAAAAGAACTATGAACTAGTTCATTTTTGGAACTATGAACTATGAACTGAACTAGTTCATTTTTTAATTTGTGAACTGAACTTTCAACTAGTTCATGTAGAAAATGAACCTTCCCAACACTGCCTGTCATGACGTACGAAAAACCAAAAAACAAGTTTCTTTTAATGCTCAGAAAATGAAGCATTTCTTTGAAATAGAAGGATGAGAACAAAACATTATTAAGGGAATGATTAAATACAGAAATGAGTGTCTTTTAGATGTAACTGTTGTTGCATGGTCTAACTCATGGTGGCACATTTGTTACCTCACAAAAACCTGACTCCCATTGTTATGCTATGTATATATGAATAAACTGGGCGTGACTGAGAGTTACAGGTAACGTGAGAAATGTTTTGGGGTTTTTTTCTG
The DNA here is from genome assembly GCA_900302745.1 of Parablennius parvicornis. Classification (NCBI taxonomy): domain Eukaryota; kingdom Metazoa; phylum Chordata; class Actinopteri; order Blenniiformes; family Blenniidae; genus Parablennius; species Parablennius parvicornis. Next base: position 3,615 of record OMNM01030759.1, read on the forward strand.
ATGCTCCCCTGAAACAGTTTGGACATCACAATCCCTCCTGAATTCAGTTCAGGAAGTGGGAATAAACTCTCTCCTCTCAGCTTGTCGCCATTGGTGTGTGAATGTGTGTGTGATTAGGAAGAAATCTGTGAAGCACTTTGTGACTACTGTCTGAGAAAAGTGCTATATAAATAAAACTTACTTATTTACTTGTCAACAACAGATCTGAACATGTCAAGAAAATGAGAATAACGTGCTTTCAAACCATCCTGGGAAACTGACTTCCTCCACCAGCATTTGGCCTCAAACTAAGGTCTGGACAGTTCAGCCCACGAACAAGGACCCCTGGAGGGCCCCTGAACACAGCGGCACCAAGCAAGCCGAGCAGGACCGCACCGACCACCGGAGAAAGAAGAGAGCCGCCCACGACGGCGACGACCCACACCTGCAGCCTCTGTTGTAAAGACGGTCACTCTGGCATCAGACATCACAGCCACGGGAGAAGACGCAGTGTCTGGAGCTGTTTCTACCTGGTGCAGCTCGTCGTCTCATGAGACGGAGGGAGGCTACGAACTGAACTGTTGAACAGCGTGAAGGGCCAAAAATCAAAGAATGAACTTGAAGACGTCAAAGACAGTGGCTCGCAAATCTCCACAGATCTTATACACAAGCTACAAATACACACCAGTACATGGAGAGCATTTCGTGAAGGTTAAGTTTATTTTTTATATCTAAAATTTGAGCTCCAAATAAATATCAGGTGGCGGGGTTTACATTCACAGACAGTACTTGGAGGTACAGACAATGTCACGACACATCTACTGACCCTGGCCAATATTATTTTCCTTTATTTTTGAGTCTCTTTAACACAAAAAAGTTGTATGACGAGAGGCTCTTGTACGCCTTCATCTGTCTCCCTGTTATAAAACTTATAGTCATTGCTAAGTAGTTCACAACGTTCGTGTAATTTACACTCGACCACATGCCGACATCGTCCTCACATTTTACCAAATACTCCACCGCACTCCTCTATCTTGCTATATCTCGCTTTATCTAGAATTTTTAATCCTTAATAAATCTGTAGAAAATCACGAGAATCTGCTACTGAAGATGCGTTGTTAAGCAGTTGTATACATCAAAGATGGCAGAGACGAGCGAATCGTAGAGGATCATGCGATATGTGACGTCATGTGCTAACCACCTACTGGGAACAGCTACTGTGACTTCTAGGATTTATGTTATTGATATTGATTCCTATGAGAGGTCTGAAGTTACTCATCAATTTAGTTTAATTATATGATCAAATCAGGGAATGTTGTAATCTCTCTCAAAATATCCAGTACAAACGATTTCAGAATTAACTTTTGAGTGATTTTTGCTTGGTTGTATTGTTTTTTGTTCTTTTTAAGAGACTTACTTGTTTCCATGCTTATAATTTCAAACACATCAAGCAAACAACAAAACAAAGAACCAACCAACAATACCATCAACATACGAACCAGCTAACCAACCGACTGACAGTCCGACCGACCGAACAATTCACTCTACCACACAATTGTCATGGATCGCGGTGAACCTGAATGCAGCTCAGCCACCGGTGACACAACTCAAACACTAATCAGATGCACAGAGAGGGAGAGCAAACCACAAGGGTAACTGAAGAAAGACGCAGACGTGACGGATGACTTCAAAATAAAACAGGAAGAGACAACCAGTTAGAGATGCAGACTTGACAAAAACACACAATGGACCTTTACAACAATAACCAAATAAACAACCACCCCAAACACCCACATAAATTAACCATCAACAAACTAAACAAAGAACTAACCAACCACCAACCAATAACCAAATGAACAACAACCCATCCAATCAAATACACACAAAACATTTAACCTAATTTTTTGTAATGAAAAGCCAGGAAAAGGTTCCATCAAGTTTAAAAATAAAGGCTTAATTTATCTGGTTCATTCAGTTATTGTACAAAGCTATTGTGGGAACAAAGTGTCCTTGTCAATCGTGATATAACCAGAAAAGGTTGACAGATTTATAAAAACAGAAACAGTTTGTTGAGCTAATGAGCTCTCTACTTTCTCCTTTCAGGACACTTTCTATTATCTACTTTCGATGTCGGTGTGCACTCAGCATGGTCTTGTGATGATAAGCAACAAGGGTCTTTCGCTGTTACCCGGGTTCTACCTGCTGCACTGTGGGTTTTCTTCCCAACACGATCCAACACAATTGGTGATTGTTATCTGCCTGCTGGTGTGAATGTAGCTGGAATGGATAGTTCTCAGCTCGAAGTGGGGTGAGCCGCTTTTTTGGACTGAGTGGATGTTTATCAGTGTGGAGTTCCTGTGTATCTTTGTTTACTTCAGGTACTGTTTCCAATCCACAGTCCAAAGACACACGGGTTAGGCCCCATTTACACATCAACAGTTTCAGGTGAAAACACAAAACCTTCATAGCATCTTGGTGGTCTGTTTATAAAACAACAGAGCTAAGAGCCACTGACAACGCAACTTCCTGAAAACACTCCGTCTCCATGTTGACGACTGAAAAGCTGCTGCGGTGGTAAATAGTTCTGTACACCCGCGAATAGATGGACAATGACAACAACAGAGTGTCATGACTCCCAGTACATATTCTCCTGGGACCTGGTAGTTTTATTGTCGACAGTCACCATAACATAGAAATGTAATTAAATTTGTGTTCATCCAGTTCAAATTCCATTGCTTCATTAGCATTAATCCATGTTTGAGATATGGTGATTATTTTGAGTGGTTTCATGAATTTCCTTAAATATTCTTTGATCTTCAGGTTGTTTGTATACAAGCTTCTATTATTGAAAGGAACTATCGAGAATCTGAATTCCGTTTGTACTTTCTAGTTGTGTTGTCCACCAGCAGCAGCAGGCATCATGGATATTATAGAAGAAATTATTGTCTGGGTCTATTTCCAGTAAATTATAATTCACCTAGTTAAATGACGTGCCTCGATGTTGTGACAGTCCACATCAGCTGTTGCTCCATGGAGGTGATGTGTTGCTAGAGCCGTCACCTCAACCACCGAATCCAGGATTGACTTCTGCTGCAGTTTGAGAGCAGATATATCCCCCCCGACATGAAAACCAACAACCTTTGGGATAGCTTCCTGCCAACGCTCTGCCTCGCTCTGACGAACAATTCAACTTGGTCGTTTATCCACTAGAGTGTCTGCGTTCTCCCATTGTAAATGATAATAGTGTATTGTTCACTGTGTGGTTTTATTACAAAAACAAACAACTGCTCCAGCTCGTGGCCCAATATGCTCACTATGCATCATTTTCAGCATTTCTGAAGTTTCGAAATGTTTCCATGTAAACAAAGGTTTTCTGAAGCATTTTGTCTTAAAGGGTGTGTGCAAAATTCCCTTTTTGCTGTTTTTCCAACAGTAATAATCGTCCCCATACCTTGAATGATACCTCAGAAGTGAAGAAAGTCTATCCTCTCTCTCCCTGGCTTGTTTCAGTTTTTCAAAAAGTGTATCACTCCAATGAGCCAATCAGAAATCAAATCGGGGATTTAGCCAATCACAATCAAGGTACACTCCAAAAAATATTTCAAGGACCTTGTAAACGTGACAGGTATTCTTGATGAATAAAACAGCTGAATATCATAATGATGTGTATTCGGGTTGATTATTTTGAAATTCATACGTACAATTCAAACGTAAATATTTGTTTAAAATGTACGCATATTATGAAAGTCTGTTTCATAGAAATATATGATGACTTGACTGACAGATTAAATTGTTTAAATATGTGTAATAATTTCTGGATGTTTCAACAATATATTTGAGAAATTACTATGAATGGAAATCATTTTTAAAAAGAGAAATTATTAGTCAATTAAACTTACAATTATTGGAGACTTTAAAGATTTAAAAGTTTAAGTCACTGGCTTCATGCTACTGCTTCTTGCTTCGGTCGCCACTTTGTTGTTTGGTTGAGTGCGGCCTCCATCCATACAATGCAAATCGTACACACAGTTCTCCCACTGGCCAGGAGGTTAAATACTGCAATGCATTGATGAATCGATCTTTACACCCAGCCCTAGTTATTGGTATTTTTGAGTGAAAAAGATTGACAGGAACAAGAATCTTTTCAGTCTGAGAAACAATGTTGTCAAACAGGACAGCCAAGCACATCAAAGTGTGTCCATTAAAGGTTCTTTTTTTTTTTTGCCACTGACAGGTTCAGATTTGTGGAAACACTGTGAGTTGAGTTGCTACAGAGATGGATATTTTTTTTTGTTTTTGTTAAAGAGTAAACTTTTGAAATTACTTATGTCAGTTTTGCTTGGTGGCTTTGGACAGTGATTTTAAAGATATCCGTTTGCATTGCAGCAGCTGTTTAGTAGTTACCAGCTATTGTTCTTTCTCTGCAGTGGCCATTTGTGATAGTACGAGACGTAAAAGCACAATTGAAGTGTTATTACATGTTTGGTTGGCAGTTCTTTAAAAAAGTTGGCCAAATTATGAGGTATTTACAAAAATCCCCTATTTCAAAGCACTTTTTAGTTACTACCTGGACTACACAGTGTCAGTATTCTTTCTGATGTTATTTTATAAAAGAATACAGATGCTTTCAAATGGATAATTTCATATATCCCATCTGATGAAACAAAAATGTTGTTTTTCATGCCGAAAAAAACCGGATATTTTCTTTTGGGGAATAAAGTTTCATTTTTTGAGGAATATTGGTTGTCATTTCTATTAATATGATCAAGTTCAAGAAAAAATACTCCCTTTAATAAGTAATTGTAAAGTTTTCAGTTATTTTCTTCAAATTTTTTCAATTACATCTCAGTTTTTTCCAGTGCTTTCTACAGACGTTTTCTATAGAATTTACCCAGTATTTCAGTTACATTTACTGTAAATATTAGGTGAAGTTACTGAATCTGTTTATTCAGGCATACTTAAAAGTATTACTTACTTTTACTCATTATTGAAGGTTTGTTTTACTGAATTTCAAAGCTTTAAATTCTACAAAATTTTTTAAGTGTAAAAATGTTTCACTAATTAAATTAAGTAATGGACAGTAATACTTTTTGAGTGTAGGCTCCTCCCTTTGACTCCGCCCACAATTAGGCAGCGCTGCTCTGTCACATGGCACCATGAGAGGAAGTTCTTCCTCCTTTTCCCAAGATGGGCATGTGTGGGTGGAGCCAGTCCAGCTCACACAGACACAGCAGATTCTGAATGCAGGTCCTATGATCCAATATTCAAATGGAGGAAAATCAAGGAAAAGTAATAAACTTTAAATACAACATTTTTGGACCATGTGAAAGTACTGAAAAGCTAGATAACGGAGATCTTAAAATTGTTGTTGTGTAAACAATACCTGAGTTTAACTGACATATGTGTTGTGGCAGTAGGTGAAAATGTGTTTTTATTTTTGATATGAGCCTGGACAGAGTAAATCCAAAAGACAGGAAGTGGTATTTTCTGGCGGTTTAAACGACACAAAGTGGTTCAATCTGGATCTAATGTGCACAAACAGACCAGAAAGAAACAAAACCACTGTCATGTGAAACGTAGATCAGAACTTTCAATGAGACAGAATAATGAACAGGTGAAGAACTTCTGATGGTTTTTTATTGTCCTGCAGAGCCTGATGACAACAACATGAAGACTGAAAGCAGGTGTGCAGGAACAAAGCTGTTTTTAATTCTAGCTGTCCCTGTGTGTCTTTTCCTGAAGAGATGAAAATTACTCTTTTTCCATTTTTTTTCTGAGTAATTGCAAGGGAGCAGTGGGGCATAGAGAAGACAAGACAAAGTGGATTTGTTCAGGTTTCTTTTTGCTATTTCCTGTGATTGATGTACTGCTTGATTTAATTCACTGATCTCTACAGTGAAAGTTGCGACAGCAATGCTTATTAGCAGCCCCTTTGAATTTGTTTGTCATGAAACACTAATGCATATTTATTTTTGGCTTCCTTTGAGCTCTAATAGTTATAGTTTAGTTCCTAACACGCACCCTACTGACTTTCATATTGTCACTGGGAACTCACTGACACGCAGAACTTAAAATGACCATATCCTTGACTGATGGAAATTCATTTGTCTTGATTTTTAATAGAAATGACACTGACAGCCTGGATGAAATGTGCAAAACATTCAAATATAAAAGGCTGAGAGAAAGAGAGTGGGTTAAAAGAGTGGATATATCCAGATTTATATCCTTTAAAAGAAAAATGAAGATGAGCAGATGAACACAATAATAATGTAAAATGTGCATCCAGGGGCATGTGCGCATGCTGGGTGGTCTTTATGAAAAGTGCAGTTATCCCAGATTGAATTGGTCTACAGAGTCTGATTCTGAATTGCAAATGTTGATTGCCCATCTGTTTATGTACTTTACAGTAAATGTCAATGTGTGAAACTCTTTGCATGTCACTCTGGTGGTGTTTTGTTCCATTTCATTTCATGTATTCATTTACTCATGGTGAATTTTTAAAACTTGTTTCAACGGGCCTGGTGGCTCGTTTCTCTCGGACATCACTGGAACTGCAGGACAGGATCAAATAACAGAGCTATGTTAAGAAACAAAATAAAGAAAAACTTTAACATTTACATTTATAGATTATGATGGCACTGTTCAACCACTCGAGATGAAACTGGGCCAAACCTGAACTAAAATGTGTTATACAACCCTGCTTCAAGGTATAACATTTTGTTTCATTTCAAAGATTGTAAATTTGGAACATAAGTGAAATTAATGCCAACTGACCTTTACTGACGTTTATATAAAATATGTAGGTGGCTGGAGAAATAAATGGCACCTCATCCAGCTAAAGATAATCTCTTATCTGTCAAAAAGAAAAAAAAAAGTGAACAAAGAACATGGCTTATAGAACAAATGAACAAAAGGAGGTCTTACAGTTTTCACTGCAAACTGACACGGCACCAGACCATAAGACATAAGCGTTCATAGCAATGTCGCTTTTTGATCCTGTGATGTTGGCTCTTCCTATCATTGTGCAGCAGAATGCACCACTAATAGGGAATGTGAGCTGGGATTAGACCATTGTGAGACAGGTTAGTTTTACCCTACTGATGATGTGTTGTCGCACAATCTGAGAGTTGTAATCTGAGACTTCATCCTCAGAGTAAAGGAAATGTATATTTCACATATCGTGTGACATGAGGTCCTGTGAACTATTTATCGTAACTGTACAGGATGTGGTGGAGGTGGCGGGTTGTCTTTAATATACTGCTCAAAAAATAAAGGGAACACTGAAATAACACATCCTAGATCTCAATTAATGAAATACTGCAGTTGAAAGTCTTCATTGAATACATGGTAGACTGTGTTGAGAACAAAACAACATAGAAATGATCAATGTGAATCAAAATTATTATCCCTTGGAGGTCTAGATTTGGAATGATATCCAAAATAAAAGTGGAAAATCACATTGCAGGCTGATCCAACGCCAGTGAATATTCCTCAAGACAAGTCGAAATGAGGTTCAGTAGTGTGTGCGGCCTCCACCTGACTGTAGGACCTCCCTACAATGCCTTGGCATGCTTCTGATGAGAGGGCGGATGTTCTCCTGAGGGATCTCCTCCCAGACGCGGATCAAAGCATCGGTCAACTCCTGGACAGAGTGTGGTGCAACGTGTGGTTGGTGGATGGAACCAGACATGATGTCCCAGATGTGCTCAGCTGGATTCAGGTCTGGGGAACAAGCAGGCCAGTCCATAGCATCAACACCTTCATCATGGAAGAACCGTTGACACACCACAGCCACATGAGGCCTCAGAAGGAGCCCAGGGCCCACTGCACCAGCATCTGGTCTCACAATGGTTCTGAGGATCTCATCCTGGTACCTAATGGCAGTCAGGGTCCCTCTGGCTGTGTGGCCATCCCCACACCATTACTGAGCCACCGCCAGGCAGCAGAATGTTCACCACGGCATCTCCAGACTCTGTCACGTCTGTCACATGAGCTCAGTGTGAAACTGCTCTTATCTGTGAATGTCACAGTGCGCCGATGGCCAATCAGCCAATAATGATGTTCTCCGGCAAATGCCAATGGCCCTGCACGATGTTGGGCTGTGTGAACAGGCCCCACTTGTGAACGTCGGGCCCTCATACCACCCCGGTGAGGTCTGTTTCTGACACTTTGAGCAGAAACATGCACATAGTGTCCTGCTGGAGGTCGTGCTGCAGAGCTCTTGCAGTGCTCCTCCTGCTCCTTCTGGCACAAAGGAGGAGGTAGTGGTCCTGCTGCTTACTTGTTGCCCTCCTACGCCCCCCTCCATGTCTCCTGGTGTACTGACATGTCTCCTGGTATCTCCTCCATGCTATAGCCCCTGCCTGGAGACACAGCAAACCTTCTCGCATTGATATGTCATCTTGGATGAGCTGCACAACCTGTGCAACTTGTGTTGGTTGTAGACACCTCATGCTCCCTCTGTGACTGAGAACACTAACAAAGTTCTAAAGAGATCAAAAAATCTGCCAGAAACGACGAGAACAGCAAAATGGTTTGTGGTCACCACCTGCAGGAGCTCCTTTATACTTGTCTTGCTAATTGACTCTTATTTCCACATGTCTGTTTGATTTGCACAACAACAGGTGACATTGATTCTTGGTGTTGCTTCCTAACTGGACAGGTTGATTTCACCTGACTGTGATATACTTGGACTTACATTGTGTTGTTTAGGTGTTCCCTTTATGTTTTTTGAGCAGTGTATATTAATATGTGCCCTATCTCTCTTCCACATGTTTACACACCTTAATGAAAGGAAAACTATAGTCAGACTTGTTTTACAGCATCAATGAATAAACAGACTGAATTTAAAGCAAAGTCTGAAATGAAACACTATTATCTGTTGACAAACATCATCATGCGTGTTGTTAACCAATGATCCTTTTCGTTTCAACAATAATCCAGTCTATGGTTTACCACCAAGTCATTTCCAATAAATGTAACCTGGTGAGGAACACATTCTAGTAATTAGACATTTTATGGTGAGAAATGTGAGACTCCAACGACTAATGAATCCAGCGTGTTCCAGTGTTAAACTCTGGCTTTGACATTGTTGATTACAATAGAGGCCTTCTTTAAAGAATAGCAATTGAAAGTTAATGAAATGAGGATATGTTAATAAAATGCACAAATCTGTGGTAGAACCAGTTCTGATGAGGGGAGATGGAAACCTCCATGGTTTGTTCAGCGATCAGCATTCAGAAATACACCTGCTATCATCAGATTCCATTTTAATTAAACAGTTATTTTGTCGTTGGTTTGTCCTGAGTTACATTTAATGTTTCTATGAACTCCTGAAGTTGTTAGACTTTACCTACAAAGACATATGACCGTGTTTGATATGTTCAGTTCACGTTGCCCTCGCTCGTTCTCAGATTTGAGATGTCATGTACAAATCAGGTCAGAAACCATTTCTTTGTATTGGTCTCCGGTTTGTAGTGGTTTGTTGGGTCATAAATTGACTTTCACATTCAGTTCAGGACCAAATATTTAGCAAAAAAAAAAAGTATGTCATTCATTATTCATAGAGAACATTGAACAAAAGGAAACTCTTTGAGCCTCTGACCCCAAGCAGCACGATTCTTTTTCTTTTATTTCCTGTTTTCAGGTTGAGTTCAAAGAGAGGTCGACATCAGAAGATTTTTAAACAATGTCCCAAGAAGTTTGAGGAGGAGGAATTGTTGTTACACAGAACTTTTGGACTGAACAGTGTTAATCACATCTTCTGTATTCAGGGACCGAGCCCGAGAGCCCGAAACCCATAGGGTCCTGGCCAGGACACCTTGACAGGCAAATGTAAAAATTAACCTCCAGAGTGCCAAAATGTGCTCTCTAGCGCCACCTAGAAAAAATAAATTACCATCATGGCCTGTAGGAATATTGTAGAGATCAAACCAAAATTCAATGGTTCGTCTCACCGAGATCTAAAAATCGCACCGATACACCTGCCCTAATTCCAATTGGAAGTCTGCAATTTGCCTTTCAAAATAAGATTTTCACCCAAAAAAGGCCTTCGCGCAAACGTTATCTCTTTGAGGATGAATATCATACCGATTTGAAAACACAATAAATTGACAAGAGGAGACCCTTCTGCTCAAAACCTCTGTATTACTAGAGCAGTTTGAATTTTATTAGCCATCAAAGCTCTGAATGCTGAATCCCGCTGCCTGCCTCCTCTCCTTCAAATAAATGGGAAAACAAACATTTCTCCTGACAATTGCGAAAAATTTCATAAAACATGACCTTGATGATACCTGAAATGAACGGCCAAGTCCACAACTACCTAAAATGCTATTGTATGCTGCATAAACTACCAGCATGCTAATGTGTGGTCTGTGGACAAGCTAACATTCTAATCTGTGCTGCATAAACAACGTAAAGTGTTAATGTTTCCTGTGTAACATAAACAAGCTAACATTCGAATGTAGGGTTTGTGGACTAGCCAACATGCTAACATGCGTTTTGTGGCCTAGTTAACAAGCTAATATGCGGTTCATGGACTAGCTAATATGCTAATGTGTACTTTGTAGACTTAATAACATGCAATTAGTGGACTAGCTAACATGCAGTGAGTGAAATATCATGTCAAAGCCCAAAAATTCCTTCAAAATGAAAGTCCTTGTTTTTTACAATGATAATGTAAACC
>OMNM01030760.1:0-13057 GCA_900302745.1 Parablennius parvicornis
ATCAGTGATGCGGCAGGGAAAGATTTGCCACCTCACTGCTAGTTAAGCATTAGCATCGAAGCCAAAGTGTGAGGAAAACTTGTTGAGGCCTGCATGCTGAAGGTTGAAGAAACCACATGCTCTGTCAAACAACAGCCCACTGCCAACATCAGTGTGAAGAGAAACACTGTGGCAGGTAAAATATTTACTAAATGAAGCACAGTGATGAGTCATTGAGTTTTCACTTGCAATGAAATTCAAAAGGGGGAAAAAAAAATACTGGACACAAATACAGCACATGGCTGATGGACATTTCATTGTATTTTGCACCAGAACTCATCATCTCAACAGAGTCGTCAGTTAGTAGTTTACTATATATACATGTTTTAGAAACACTGTTGGCAATTAGGACGCTAGTACTAATGCAACAAAGGCCTGAGAAGAAATCAAACCTTCAATCAAGATGTTAAACGGCATTGTTATCAACAAAACATCTTGTGATAAGCTGAATTTCACTCCCCAGTACAAGATAATAAATCTACTTAACTTAGACAAAAGATAACAAAAGATAGGCATTCAAACTTCCTCCAGATTCACTCACATAATCACAGTCGGCCAACTGGGCTTACCTGAGGTGAATCAAAGGGGTATCGACTACTAAATTTGAAAAGCAGCTGGAATTTCTCTCCTTCATACAGTGTGCCGGGCGCTCCCTCCATATCTACAATCCACCTGAAAGAAGGGCAGAAAAAAAAAAAAAAAAGGTCAGTCGTGTGGTTGAGTGGAAATAAAAACATTGCACTGTTCACATGGGGAAACACGGGTCAGCCAAAACACAGCACTCGTAATCATCTTGTTTATAGTCTATTTGAGACACTGGTTTCCCAAACTGGATGAAGAACCGCCTCGTTTGGTCTTTTTGAACGCTTCCTGTCCAATGTCAGTATCACATTTCACACTTCCTTTTAAGAAACAGAATCATTCTGTGTTTTCTGCATAAATAAAGTTTCATTTCACTGCGTCTCAACGTGCCCTGTGTTGTAGCTCATGATGTGGAAGAAGACAGGGAGCATTTATCAACACGGTTACGCTGTTTATGTTTTAATCTAGTGGGTTCAAATAATAAACAAGAAAGGAGTTGATTAGCTTGTATGAAATCAGATACGTATAAACCAAAAAAATATATATAAATCACACAAACACAACGTGAGCTGCCAAATCTGTAAGTGCGCAATCAAAAGCTTTTAGTCTGACTCATTCCAGTGACATTCAATATACAGCTGGGTTATGACAGTGGTTTAGTACTAATGTGATACTCTATTGATCCGGTGGGCAAAATCTATTTTTCTCTTCTGTAGTCTGGTTACAGAACTACGCTGAGTGAGCTGTAGCTACGCAATCCAGCTCTGATGATTGAAAGTAACAGATTTTGTGATCGAACTGTTGCCCGCACCATACCATCTTTATGCCTGTAAATAACAGGACAAAGCAGCATTGCTGGCAAACAAGCCAAATATTTAGCTCCATCGCAGAGCACTTATTGATGGAATAAACCTCAAGAGGAGAAGATAAAGGCCCAGTGATGGAGGCGACGCCATTTCTGACCTAATGTCTTCCACGCCAGCAGAGCAGACAGGACACCAAACGAGACTAGTGGCTGCTATCTGGGATCGGAGCGTTGTGTCTCTTTCAAATCTAGCCTGAGGCACATAACGATTTGGTCCTACATGTGCGGTCACTTCTCTTTTAAAAAAGATCATCCTTGGAAAGCCAGAACGTCAGAGAAGAGATGCATTTTTCTTCAGGTAAACTGAGGCGTTACTTTCGTACACGAAGTGCGAGCGATGCCTGATGCAACCCACATTAAATACAGTCAAGGTCTCCGAGGACATAATGCTCAGATTCCCCACAGCCTGATGATTATATGAACCAGTCAACAAAAATAATACTGAGCCGGCACTCGGGAGGGTTTGCATATGGGAGCCTCGACAGCACTTAAAAGCAGCAATTTCCCTGTCCGCAATGGCAGCCTCACAACACCATCACGCTTAAGCTGTCCGCTCCGGCGTGCAGTCATCTGAAAGACTGTGATCTAATGAGCAGCACAGGGTGCCTGAGTGTATTATGCAAACAAAAGATACGCCACTGAAAACACATCATCTCCACATGCGCCGCGGCGTCAGACGCCAGGAAGCAAAGTGTTTGTGCCTGCCCTCTTTAGGAGTCACATGTCGCTGAGGATATGTTCTTCATCACGCCGATCACCCAACGCAAGCTAAACAAGTCCTTCAACGTCAGCGGCGAACACGACAAGGCACGCCCACACATACCACCTCCAACCTGGGATACACAGTGACTGCGGGAGCCAGACCAACTGGTTTTGAGAGTCGAGTCTTCATTCAATCTCAACAGTTGTTTACCATCGAATGTGGTGAGGATGCCAGCATAATGGCTCCTCTATTGTGGCGAGGGTTCTTTTAGTTAACCCTGCAGCACGCATAAGAAAAGAAAGTGATCACTTTCAGTGATAAGAGAGACTTTCAGCCGCTCCCTCGAGGATTTGCCACCGCGGTTCATGTCGTCTTTAATGTTTGATTTGAGCAAAGGTTGTTTTGTTTTGTTTGAAATGCCGTATGAGTTTCCTCCCACAACCTGAGCAGTTTAGGGTTAGATTTTATTAAAGACAGGCAGCAGGGAAAAAAACAAAAAAAAAAAAAGTCCAGACTAAGATGAAACGACAAATTAGAAATAGTAGTGAATTTTTTTTCTTTTTTCAACACTTCCCAAGGTCATTTCATTGGCACGATCCAACATTGCGGGCTAGTTTTTGGCCCACGGGCTCAATATCTGACTCCCTTTCTTTAGATCATTACTGCCCTCCCGCATGATATCTTTCCATGCAGCAGCTAAATCAACACATTTTATCAACAGTCAAGAATTTGGTCTAAGATTAAAACTCCTAAACCTTTTGACACACATTCCTATCATTACCAAATCAAGTTTAACGAAACATCAAGACACCCAAACCGAAAAGGTCAGCTAAGTCGCTCCATCGCTGGCTACTCTAGCCTGACTCCACTGCGCCAACCATTAAATATTTCATCAAGATGAATAGTGACACTGTGCGTTAAGAGACACTCCTGAGAAGGCAGAGCTGCCACTCACTGACCTAAATTTCTCCATACCAGACACCGCTCTGACTTTGGATCCGACTTCTCCCGCAGGAGCAAGGCTTTGACTGGACGTGATGCCCTCTCATAGTGATTCAACGGGACATTTTTAAAAAGTCACATTAGATTTGTGCTTAGTTACTGATTCATACCTGCCACTGTCACTGTCGGTGACAGAAATGCTAAGGATAGATGTGTCGCGTGAATGCCGCCACTGAAACCTGGTGAATCATCTTAAATAAAGAAGAATAAAAGAAGACGACTTACTGCGTGATGGTGTTCTGTACACTTTTCTCGTTGAGCGTCATTCCTGGGGGTGGATCATTTTGCAGGGCTAATAATTCCTTTTGTAGCCTTTTCTGTTGGGAGGGAAAGTGTGTGAGTTTGAAGTCTCGAGAAATTGCAACCCTCACCTCATGGCTGAAGTTGACACTGTGCTTTTGGAATCCATTCTAAACTAAATATTCTACTTCATAAAACATTGAACACTTAGTTATCCAGCTCAATTCCGTCCAACTTCTCAGGCGCTTTGTTGTTCAAGATAAACATTTGTGATAAAGTACCAAGACTACAGACATACCTGTTGGAACAGATGAAGGCACTACATCTATTTATATAACTAACTGAATATAAGCTTTTGAAATGTATTTTCATTGTTTCTGTATCATTACATACCTTCTGTTGACTTGGTCAAGCTCTTTATAAGAGTTCTGTTTTACTGGCAGTACACTTTTGACAGCAGTGTACATTTCTAATAAAGATGATAGCAACATCTTCCCATACTTTATTTCATCAAGAGATCCTCAATCAAACAGCAATGATTGGTTTTATAATCACCTCATACACAAAATCTCTCAATGAAACACCAAGTTTATCACAGCTAATATTGAATAAAATCCACACAAATATACATGTTAAACACAATAAAACAACAAGTTCTCCCAAATGCAGTGTGTGTGATTTTAGCACATTTCAGTGTCGAGATATGAACAAAATACTGAAATAGTTTGATGCTCTACATGGAAGTGAGGTACTATATTGCAAGCACAAACAGTCTCTCCACAACATTACCTGCACTTGCTCAGACAATGATGAGTGAAGCTATGCTGCATTATTCCTACAGTAGCTTTTAAGGATCTTTCACTGTCATATTGTCTGGTTTGAGAGCTTCAATGTATTACCTCTGGAATTGTTGGGATCATCATAGAGGCTATATTTTGACAAATACCTCAACAAATCAAATATGAGGAAGGATACAGACGGACACTCTGTGATACATGGAATGCTTGTTGTAAGCATAAATAGACATCAGATGTTTGAGATGTTGACGTCCCAATAACAAAATTCGGCAGAACAGTTGTTTACCCTGTTTAGAAGGGGTGTTTCAATGTAGTTTATCCCAATTTCATTAGTAATACTTGAATGAGTGCCAACAGTCATAGTTTTTTTTTACATTCTAAGATATTATCATTATATTGTTATTACTGGTGCAAAAAAAAGAGCATTATTCTTTTCATGCTAATCAGATGCCTTTAAATCAAAACACATATTTGTGTGTATATGGGTTTACTTACAGTCTGCAAATGCGATTACAAATGATAATGGTTTAGCACTCAAGCTCATTTTGTGATTTTATTTCAAATCTACACACACACACAGACACACACACACACACAAACATATATATATAGAGAGCAATGAATCAGGCTGGGGAATGCCTCCTCTTTACCACGCAATTTTTCCTAGAAGTACTCCAAAAACCAGAGGGTTGAACAGCAATAAAAATGTTAAATGTAATGACAGTTCTTAATTGACTTTTTCAATACGAATATATAAACAAGGGCTTTTCGCTCAGACCAAGAAAACGAAATAAGAACTGTATAAATTAGACTGTACAGTAGTCAAT
The DNA here is from genome assembly GCA_900302745.1 of Parablennius parvicornis. Classification (NCBI taxonomy): domain Eukaryota; kingdom Metazoa; phylum Chordata; class Actinopteri; order Blenniiformes; family Blenniidae; genus Parablennius; species Parablennius parvicornis. Next base: position 5,056 of record OMNM01030760.1, read on the forward strand.
CCTGAGAATAGCATAAAGCGATAAAAAATAAATATACAACTCATTCTGAAAGAACGAGTGTATTATGCAAGTTATCATTATGGAGTCAACTGAATACAAATTCTGGTTAAAATCTTTTGAGTGTGTTTTTTTTCTATACAATAATAATAAAATAACAGTGATCAAAGCAATCCATGAAACCCTAAAAGAACAACCTAATGGTTTTATGTAAGGAGAAGTGGTCAACGTCCCAAAACATTTGTAAAGGTTGAAGCTCCACCATAACATCGTCAGACATCATTCAGAAACACACAACAGTGCGAACTAATTCGTCTAATGAGTGATCGGCTAAGCGTTATTGTGAATACGGGAGGTGAAAACAGTGTTTTTGTTGGGGTTTTTTGTTCCAGAAGAAATCTCCCTCGCCTCGACTCGACGGTGCACCTGTTCAGGAGGAAGCTGCCGCACCGCCCCGTTTAGCTGCTGCCTTTACGGACAACCGCGGACCAAACAGCCGCTGACACCCGATGAAAACATCAGCCCCGTGTTTAAACTCACAACAGTACAAGTTTTACGATCTCCGTTCGTGTGTTCACGCACAAGCAGCCATTAACACTTAGCTCCAGGAAGCTGGTGTCTAAGCTCGCTTCAGTCTGCTGTTGATGATGATCATGACGATGATGATGGTGAGCTAGTTGTGTTGCTAGCAGCGACCAAGCGCTAAACCTGAACAGTTTACAGCGAATGTCACTCTTTTCACTTCAACGTCACTATTACACGGACCTCGGTCACGAACAAATGAGAACTTGATAATAACCACCAACAAACACGTCGCGGAAAGGCCCCTACGTTATAAATACGGGATCGCTGTCAATTGTATCCTTACCTGCATCGACGCCATGATGGAAACCCCCCTGCATCAGCGCGCGGGGGAGGGCAGTACGTCAGGACGTCACGTGACCGTTGGAGGACTTGTTTTGACAGCAGTGAACGTGCACGCTGACGTGCTGCGTCACAGCGCAGAGACGCTCTCAGACAAACGTGACTTATTTCAGCTTCACTATGTTTCTATATATTTATCTATTTTACTCCTTTCTATTTTACAAATTTGTGATATAGTCCCCCTGGTGTATGTTTTGCACTTTTGAATTGTTCGTGATATTATTTGGCCCATGAATTGTCTTGGTGGGCCTACGATTTACTAGTCAAATATAAAACATTCAGACCCCTGAGGTCCTCAGGAAAAAGTTTACTAGATGTTCCCAGAGTCACAAGAAACAAAGTATAACAGTGTTTACGTCTTAATAACTTGAGACTAAGATTCCTAATTCCCTTGTTTTAATGTATCTATTTTTATTTCTTCATAAAGCACTGTGAAATGTGCAAATTCACTTCTCCAAAATCCTCAAGTAGGGGCTTTAGCCAACTCAGGTTGACTCAAGAAGAGCACGTGGGTTCATAGTGTAATAAATCAAACATCACATGATCCTCTGGAAGAGCAGTGGAAACCCACCATCATAGTCACAAACAACGCAGAGGAGGTGTGCAGCAAATATGAAAAACTGTTGTTAGACCTTCAAAATCAAGGTCTTAACCCATTTCTTATGCTTCAGATGGGATTCTTTTTGTTTTGGTTTTCCATCGTTATAAATATCATTCCAATTTCTTTGCTATTTGCTGTAAGGCTCTTAATAACACTGCTTAGGTGAGAGATCTATTAATGTTTTATTACAAAAATAAATTACAAAGCTGAGTCTTGAACACAGAATGCAGCAGTGTTCAGTGACCTCTACTAAAAGATGATTGCCCTACCTGACTCCAATGCTGAATTTAGCTATTTCTTAATATTCTGTATTAAATGTCACCTTCATGTGCAATAATTACACATGATCTGATAAACAATACTATCACAAAATTAGAAATTCATTTAAAATTAAACTGTGATTACTTTTGAGATACCATCTCCCCTGACAGTTGCTTAAAGTCTCTCCTGCCTCTGAACTAATGCACTTCATTAAATCCAACTGAACTCTCAGCTCGAAACACCTTGAAGCATAAACATGTCTGAACTTGACACGTCCTCATTTCTTTTTGCTCATCGGTGCCAAGCTGTCTGAAGCACATGATATATATTCATTTACCTGCATAAGCACATTTTTTTTGGAACATTTTATTCAGCTGAATTGTAATTTGAACAAGCCTTCTAGGGTTTCCTTTGAGGAAAATCAACCTTCTCTCACTGTTAGCTGAGGTGTGATATAAGCTCTCATCTCACTGGTTCAAACACGGAGTTCAAAAGTCTAACGCTATAAAACAGTATATGGAGTCCCTCCATCAATTTATAGGCAAAGGCAGGTTACACACACCCTGGACAGGTCACCTCTAACAATTTTCTTTTCCTTAGTCTCTATTTCTATTAACCAGGATCAATAATTTGGCTTTGCTGATGTTGTTTGGACCAACTTCGATATATGTCACTGACTCCATGAAGGGATTTCGAACATTTCTCTGGTACGATTTCAGTTTATTTTAAATTATAATGCAGACAACATGAGTCACTATTGTTCATTTCAAGAGAAAAATTCAAGGATTTTAATCGATTTTTCTCATTCAGTCCAACAGACCTTGACACACACTCTCTGTTCTAGGTAATTCATCGTAAATTGAAAGAATCTCTGACAAGGAGAGTTAAAGGATTTCAGGTGTCTTTCTACTATCTAAAATTAGGCGAGCCAAAATGCCAAATCTTTGTGGTATGAAGCATGCATGTGTTAATGAGGTTTCACTTTTATGTAAGCTTTTATTCCAAACTAATGTAGGAAGCTCGAAATTGGTCATTTTCAATCTACATTGTCCCGATGTTAACATTATCTGAGCTGCACTGTGGTGAAGGAGTTAACATTCAACCCTTACAGTTCAGACACGCACATGGGGAATTTTGTGTGTACAGGATGAAAACAGAAGATTTCACTTGTTTTATTAGCTTTTTCTTAGTCTCCTTTGAATGCAGTTTATAATCCTTTTGTTTATCTCCCATTGTACAAAAACATTTTCATTACTTGGTGACTTCATAATTGGCGGTGGGTGCGACTGGACTCTTGTTTTGTGACACGTCCTGGGTGTAACCTAGGCTTCACAATCAGCAGGGTTTGGCTCTAGTGCACTGTGAGTTAAGCAAAGCTGTTAAATCAATTTATACACTTTACGCTGCATTATTTGTAAAAAATGAGCCACTGTATTGCTTTTTTTTTTTTTTTTTTAAATTATGTAGCCTTAAGATTTGAATCTCGTCTTATTAATTCCACAGGGAAATTATTCAGGGTTACAGATCATCTTTGTGATTTAATTTTCTAACTTCAAACCCCATTTCTTAAAGGAGACAAACATCTGTTCAGGGACTACCGATAAAAATGTGTCAACGTGTTAGTTCTACTACAATTAACAGCAAAAAATAATGAATAAATAAAGCTGATTCATTGTGAAAGTGTTCCTTTAGCCAGATGGAGTTCATGTGAAAATATTATAGGAACTGGAAAAAAAAAAAAAAGGTGCTCACCAAGTAGTTCTTTATTACGATGGAGAGCAGAGGAAAATGTTCTGCTGAGGGGGCACCTGTCACATTTTTTTCTGCCATATTCACATTTTCTATTAGATGAAGTCTTTCAATACTAATGAAAATATGACAGGAACGAAACAAACAACTGAAAGCACAAAAAAAGATTTCTTATGAAGGTGATAGCAATACAATTTAAATATTGAAAAAAAAAAAAAAAAAAGACTGTGAAACTAATACATTATTTTTGTCATTTTAGCAATCCAAAAAGTTGGCGGCCATGAGCAGTTCCAGTGCAATCTCCGGAGCGATGGGGAATTCTGGGATTTCGGTGGAGCTGTTGGTGTACCGGACCTTGTAGGTGAAATACATGCAGACCTTGGACAGGACATGAGACGGGATCTCCCTGAAGTTCACTTCATTGGTTTCATTTTCAGCAAACTGTCCTGTGGGCAGACGGTTTCACGAGGTGTCAGCAGTTAAATTATTTATATGTGCAGCCCAAGGATTTAAACAGATTTTTTCCACAACAATATTGGGAATTTCCACTGTTAAAATAGGAAGGTTATTAATGAAATCTCATCCCAAAGGTTCATGGGAGCATAGTGCCACCAACTGGACAGGAAAATTCACTAAATAGAAAAAATAAAAGCCATTTTAATTATAATATTTCGGTATTGCAGACTGACCCTCCTGCCTATTCACAGTAGATCAACCAAGTAAAGCATTAACACCGCATATCTTATTTAATAATGCATAAATAAATAGATACAGCTCCAGAATAACAATTCACAGCAATCACTTTCACAGAAACTGGAATTCCATAATTAAGATGCTTTGATTCACTTTTCATAATTAGTGACAAAAAAAAAATACCTGACTGTAAATTAGGCAGAGGAGTGTAATCGACCTATGAATAAAGTCAAACTGTTTCCTTTGTGCCTATGAATTTGGACAATATTCCTATTAAATGTCCCATATTCAAAATCTGGAATTCATATATAAAAAAAAAAAGCCAGAACAACCTGAAATATTCTGTGCCTCAACTGTTTATCTTCAGACAAATGTTGCCAAAAGCATCTGAGGCTGCTTAGTATCGAGATTGGTTAGATGAAATAAGCTTTCGCAGCATCACTTTCTGTCTAATTTTAGCTGTCAGTGTTGTCTTTTTCTGGGGTTCAAACAAGAGCAAGTAGGATTTTATGAAATACTGCTGATTAGGGATATAATAAATATTACTCTCATTCCTTAATACAGTGAAATCCCTCTTCCATTAGTTTTGCATGCAATGTATTCAGAAAGTATTTTGAGTCTTTGAAAACAGATGCAACAATTGTTTAAAGATATGCATTTCCCATTTATCAAAATATAATATCTTGTCACTTTCATCAAAGTCACAATTGAGATTTGTCAGACATAAAATTGACAAAAGTGATTGTGGTTTTAATATTTTGAATGCACTGGAGGTATTCAAACTATGAAAATGATGCTAACAATCCTGCAATCAAGAAAGAAAACATAGTAAACTACTTTCACGTTTTTCTTTGACTGCAGCCAAAAAGCATTCTGTTAACAGGCTGACACCTTTTACAGTCTTTCAATGGTGCCATGCCTTTATTTTTGCCTTACAATCAGTTTTGTTCAGCCTTTGTGCTGCCTCAGAGGTAGTGAAAGAGAAGAACTGCGCCCAACATCACGCAGGAAACCTAATAAGAAAAACCAGACAAGAACTAATTCCAGTGGTACCGATGTGACTAAGAGAAGGGGTGTCACAACATTATGAAATTGAATCAAATCATTTGGATTTCGTTTCTAGATTATATAACAATTTTATAAAGTAAAATAAACCAGGTAATCCCAAAGAACAGCTTCCCCTTTGCTCAAATCTTTACCTGGACCACTTAGCATAGCTTTGATAGTGCCCGATGTTAGGGCGTGTTCTCTTTTCACGATGAATTCGTGGCCATCTGAAGAGATCAGCTTCACATACATGGCATCTGGCCCTTCACAGCCACCATAAGTTCTCTCTTCGCCGTCTGTGAAGCAACACCAACAGTCAGGACAATCTTTAAACACTCTCCTACTCTAACACACAACAAGCAAGATCGTGACAATAGCGCAGACATTACAACAGTCTGCGAGTTTGTTTGAATGTGTGAATTAAAAACCTGCTTTGAAAATGTCAAGGTGTACTCAGTGTTAAGTACTCACCCATCCTGCTCCTAAGTGTCTCAAACCTGAAACAGATATGATCAACAATTAGAAACGACGGCGAAGCAGCTAAAGCAGACAATCAGATCAGTTACATGGACTATGCGAAACACGGCTCTGACAACTGTACAACGGGCTTTCTGAGATATTAATAGCAAAAACTGCGACAAATGGGAAACATCAGCTAGCTGCTACATTAAAACCAAACTATGAGCTGAATCTCAGTGGACATACATATCCATGTTCTTCACCAATCCAAACAGTCCTACATCAGCTGTGGATATAAATATTTGTTCACTATTTAACAAGATTGTTAGCGAGTTCACGCCCGTCAGCGTTAGCTAGTACAGGCTAGCGAGCTAGCGCACATCAAAACACTCGATATTAGTTTCTATCATTTTGTCACAGTTGAAAAATTAGTCCCAAGAATAAACCAGGAAGGTGGGGCGAGGTAGTATACCATGTAATGAAAACAAATCAGTGTTTCTTACCGTTGCGAAGATGAGTTTACGGCGTGTTTCAGCTAGCGTTAGCTACCAGACGATACAAACACCGGTCCGCACAGAATGTGCTCCGTCGAAACCGGTTCTCAAAGAAAAGTGTTCCTCTTTGCTTAAAATATTTTTTGAAAGATATTGTTTTTGCTGAATCCAAACCAAATATTAAAATCCAGATAGATTATGAAGAAAAATATGGACACATTTAAACAAATGAAGCAATAATGTCAAAATAATGTAAAACAAATATGGTTATAACTCCTTTTGTATATTTTTTGATGTATTTTTCCATTAATTTCATTCTTCTATGCTTTTACAAGTCACTGTTTAGCCCTGTCGATGTTATTGCTTGATGTTACTTATTAATTTTTTATTTGGTCTCATTGCTATTTTAACTTTCTATTGTATTCATTCTGTACATTCTATGGTGTGTGGAGCAAAGCTATTCTATTCTATTCTATTCTATTCTATTCTATTCTATTCTATTCGATTCGATTCGATTCGATTCGATTCTAACAAGTGGTTTAATAACATTTGTCACGGTAAATGGTAAACTTGCACCGCATTATCTCACTGGCAGCTCGTTTGGAGATCGTATTGATAAGACATACATGAAATGAATGCTGCAATATTTAAATTCATGCAATGCAGAGAACCTTTCTGATTAGGATTGGACACCATTGAGCCAAAATGACTTGTCATATTCAGCGCTGACAGGCCACTATCCTATTTGTCCTGCAGGGAGCGCTCGCATGTCAAATGAACCACTCTGAGTGTGCCTGGTGTTGGTGATGTGCAGCAGCAGGTGCTGCTTGGATATGACAGAGACATAAATCCGGTTTCAAAAAAGAATGACAGCAGGAGAAGGCATGCAATCTGCACTTTAATAGATTCTCTAAAGTCAAGCTGTTTAAAATAAATAATCAATCTCTCCAGTAAAGATTGCTATGTTTGACATATTTGAACTCTAAACAGGGATTGAATACTTTTTGAACAATATATGGCAAAGTGAAACAAGCAATAAAAGAAATCTGTGTAAATCAATCTGTGATTTGTATACAATGTGGAGTATCGCAGCTCAACAAGTGTTTTACCTATTAGACTGTAATTATTAGAAGGGGCATGGAGTCATCACAGAAGGGTTCAGAGTGTGACTTTGCACAGAATAAATTTTTTTCTCATGCAGGAAAAGTGATGACTGCTGATATTTGAAGCTTCTCAAAGAACGCAGAGTTATCTGAGCTGTGCCCTTAAGAACAGAATACTTAGCATTCCTGTGGTATTGGTGCTTTCTGTTCCAGGGCAGGATGGTCAAGAGTTTGAATTTCACTTTATGTCCTGTGTATACATAATATTCTCTCATACTGAGGAGATAGTTGCAACACAGTCAACATTTTAGATGTCCGTGTTTAAATGATTTTGTCCTTTGTTGCTATTAGATGTCATTGGAGAAGTTGGTAAAGGTGACATCTGACCCAGTATTGCACTTACAATGATACCAGCTTCAGTTAAAATGCTGTCAGTTTGTGAAGTTCCAGAAAGTTCCAGTAACCTCTGTGGTACTACCATGTTGCTCCCTCTCTATCTCTCTCTCTCTCTCTGTCTCACTCACACACACACACACACACACACACACACACACACACACACACACACACACACACACACACACACACACACACACACACACACACACACACACACACACACACACACTCACACACACATTGCATGCAATCACTCTTGTGCTAAATGACAACAT